>JAASFJ010000275.1:0-29179 GCA_023333755.1 Globisporangium uncinulatum
GGCGGAGGGACGGGTGGGCGCTTCGCGGGTGAGTGAGTGTCGGTGGGCGGCTTCTTGACCGCTCACTTGCTGCTGCTGCTTGCTCTCTGAGAAAGAAACGAGGTTGACATTCCCAGCTATTTTCGGGCAACTGGGAATGTTCGGCATAGTGGACGCAAGTGACGGTCCAACCCGTGTGACGTTATGATGGGGGTCGGGTGTTGTGGTTACAAACCCTTCAGTTACTTCGTGGCGTTACGACAAGGGCAACAACTCACTCATCTGGTGTTCGAAAGGAAAGAGGGATCCATCCATCCACACACACTCGCTCTCTCCAGCTCTTCGTCCGAGCTGAGAGGGAAAGAGGAGCGAGCGTCCATTCCCACATCCAAGCTCAACACCACGCAGCTCTTGTCCAGTCGCTTGCTCTACCCTGCCCGAGCAAGTTCCCAGGGCTCCCAGAGCCCTTCGCCGCTCTTGGACGTCGGCCGCGTCTTGCGTGGTGGCGACGCCAAAGCCAGTCCCGTAATGTCAATGTCGTCGTCCACCAAGTCGTCGTCTTCATCGTCGTCGTCATCGTCCGACAATGCTCCGCCAACACGGAACCGCCGAGCGTTGCTGTTGTCGGCCGGCGTCGCCCCTTCGTTGAAGCTCCCGACCGTATCCGACATGAAGCTGTCAAACAACTCACCGCCCTGTCGCGCCGACGCCGACGGCGGCAGCGCATTCGGCGACGACAGCATGTTCGAGTGCTGCGTGTACAGATCCACGCCGTCGTCGTCAGTCGTCGTATCGTTAACAGCGCTCGAGAACGACGCAAAGCTGCCGTCGGCCACGTTCCGCGGTTCGCTACGGTGTTTACGTAGCGTGCTACTAGCGTTCGTCCGCTTTGTGCTGGCGGTCGGCCCGTCGGCAGATGCGCTGCCAAAGCTCGCGTTGCTGTAGAGCAGAAAGCTCTCAGGCTTGTGCTCCGGTAGCTGCTGGTACTGCGTCGGCGGGGGTTTCTCGTGCTGCTTGTCGCCTGGTCGCTGGGCCGAGAACTTGCCTGTCGGCACTGCGGCTTCTGTGTTTGAGGCCTTCGCACGCTGCGATGGACGCGCTGGCAAGTAGTCGTTGAACGTGTCGTACGCGTCCGATTCTTGTGGCCCAGTCGCTTGTGGGCGACGGGCACTGGACGACGGTCGGAAGCCTGGTTGCTGGCGCTCTTGCTGGGCATGGAGCGTGGTCGAGCCGGACGCTGGGATCCAGCTATGGCGGCGCTCAAGCGACGGACGCGCGAGCGCCGACGGACGCTCTGCGTTGCTCGTGAACGCGTCGACTGAGATGGAGCCACGGATATAGTCCATGTCCGAGCCTGTGACTGGCTCAGCGCCGTCGACGACAAAATTGCGCACGAGGTTGAACGCGTGGCCGCCGCAGAGTGGGCACTTGGGCGCGGTCGAGAACGCCCAAGACGCCAGCAAGTTCATGAACGACCGCAGCGCTTTCACGCGGTAGTTCACGACTGCGGGGTTCCGCGATGAAAAAATGTGCTTTTTTGGGAACTCAAAGCGTCGGATTGCAAAAAGGTAGTTGAGGCACCCTGGACACGCCGTGCCGTCGTCGTCTGCGTCTGCAAAGAACTTGATGAGCTTCACACGCAGTGCGAGGAACTCCGAGTACCGCCGCAGCACCTCCCACGTCTGCCCGTTCGCTTGGAAGCGGCCAGCGAGGCGGTAGCTCGTAGCACCGCCGTGGGACGTCACGGCTGAGAGCAGCCAGATGCGCAGGGTTCGGTCACCGTCGTCCCGCTGGTTGAGAGTGTCCATGCTCATGCGCGGAAGGTTCGCAAGCGACGACGCGCGCATCGTGTCTGAGAGAGAGGCGAGAGGACGGGGAGGAGAGAGAAAGGTACGTGTGTGCGGCACGTCGGTCAGGTGGCAGCTTGGCAAATGACGAGCGAACGAGACCTTTCGAGAGAGAGGTAACGCTCCGAATACAGCGCTGTTTTTAGTGCATGTAACTTACTCCCTTGTTTTTGTCGCGCTTGCTTATTCCGAGGTCGTGGTTGCGTCAGTTCCCTCAAACAGCACACAGCAATAGGTTTGGTCGCGCTCCTTCGCTCGTCATTCCTGTCGCCAGCTTCTTTGTATCAAAGGAGCACGATCGCCGCCCCTCCTCCAAGTTCTCTCCATGCTCGCGCACACCCACACGTCATAGTTGATGACCAGTCTGTGCGCGCACATCAGAGTTGATCAAAGCTATCAATTTGAATATTTGGCCCGTGAAAGTCAGTCAAAGCGCTCGAAAGTGCCGGTGCAACATGTACCAATCCCGTTCCGACTCTGAACAATCACCCAGTATTATACAAATCGCAAGCTAAGAGCGAGAAATAACGATAGATCAGGCGGCGAAGTCTGACGTTTAGCATGAACTGATCTTTTCGGACGAGCGCGCTCAAACTACGAGGAGCTCACTTCCCCAATTGCGCTCCAGCGCGTCCCCATTCTGACCGTCTCAGCACCGCATCAGCCACCCACTCACCCACACAAGCCATGGACCGCTTTAGTTACTCGCGGAACGGCGACCGAGGCCACGTGGACCAGTCGAGCTACGTGCGCGTGCAGCTGCCTTCGGTCTCGGTGCACGACAAGCACGCGGCGTACCAGATCCGCATCACGAACGTGGCGACGCGCCAGAGCTGGGACGTCTGGCGCCGCTTCTCGGAGTTTCTGCACGTGCGCAATGCGCTGCTGGCGTTCTTTAAAGAGAAGGAAGGCAGCAAGTGCCCTGGCTGCGTGAACTACGAAAAGATGCTGCGGCTCTTTGAGTTTCCACGCAAGCACGTGTTCACGAGCGACACGCCTGTCGTGCTCAACTACCGCAAAGTCGCGCTGCGTTCGTTTGTCGCGATGCTCGCGAGTCACACGTTCACCGCGAAGCCCAAGTGCCCAACGTGCAGCGGCTTTGCGTTCACTGCTGTGCAGGACTTTCTCACGCGAGACCTCACGCCAGTCGGTGGCGGCGCGAGTGGTGCACGTGCGACCACAGGCGCTTCAGACGCCACAACGACAAGCGACGCGATCCGCGAGTCGATTGACATCCGCCGCTTTACGGAATACCACCCCGTGTCCTCGCTGCGCACAGTCGACAGTGACGGCAAGTTCACGACACCAACGCCCGTGCCGTCGTCACGAAAGCACGCGCCGGCGAACCGCCAGCTGGTCAGTCAGCCGCGTCCGAACGCCAAGCGGCCAGAGAACGTTGCTGCGAAAGACGACCTGTTGTCGCCGCCCCACTCGAGCACTGGCTCGTCGTCTGGCTCGTTCAGCAGCGTCACGTCGCCTGTCGCAGACATGCAGACGCCAGCAGCAGTGCCGACTGCGCACCGCCGGCCGCATGCGTCAACTGCAGCTGCTGCGTCCACGACCAGCGAGTCTGTGGACGACAGCAGCGACGGCTCGTTCGTGTCGTTTACAGGCGGCACTACGCGAGCGAATCGCAGCTCCTCGCGCCGTTCACGTACCGGCAGCAACGCGAGCTTTGTAGCGCGTCGGAGCCAAAGCGGCGACAGTGCGATCGTGATCAAGCGGAAGAAGAGCGAGACGACGCGACTGCACTTTGTGCGCCGGCGCTCGTCGGTGGCTCCCGCATCGACAGACGACGACAATGACGAGAACGGCGCGAACGACGCTCCGGTCGCGGCTGAGGACGATGAGATCAACTTGGATTTTCTCCAGAACGTCTCGATCGCGCAGTAGTAAGCGATAGGTTGTCCAGAGAGGTTGAGAGAGAGAAAGAGCCCATACGAGCTCATGATGGTGTAATATAACAGCAACAACATGTGTACTCAACGATGTGTCTGTCGGCAGCCACCGCCACCAAACAAAGGTCGCTTCAGGAGGGTCTACGAAGAGCTCCAGTCTGTGGACAGGCGTGTCGCATACATCATGCTCTCCACCAACAACCACCAGATGATGACCATGTGGTCAAGCGAACGCTTGGACACACACATGTGGGCGTCAATGCGACGAAAATGAAAGCTGGGAAGCGGAAGAAATGGACGACCAAGAGAGGATCGTGTTGAAATGCGCGGTGAACTCTGGTGGATTTGCTGGCGCTGAAGGAGAAGCGCGTCCATGTGAATCGTCGACCATCCGAACTTTGCTCCTCCAGCCACCTTTGACGTTAAATATGAACAGCGCGCGTACGAGCGAGCGAGAGCCACACCCCTCTCCTCTCCTCTCGCTCTCTCTCGCTCTCTGGCCGCTTAGAAGTCGGCGTCGAGCGTAAAGACCTGGTCCGCTGCTGCGACGCCCACGCCCGCCTTCGAGTACTCGCCCACGCGCTTTTCAAAGAAGTTCGTCTTGCCTTGGAGCGAAATCATGTCCATCCAGTCGAACGGGTTCGACGCGCCGTAGACTTTCGCGACGCCGAGCGCGTGGAGCAAGCGGTCGGCGACGAACTCAATGTACTGGCACATGAGCGCCGAGTTCATGCCAATGAGCTCAACGGGGAGCGAGTCGCGCACAAACTCCTTCTCAATCACGACTGCGTCCATCACGATTTCGTGCACCCGTGACTCAGGGAGCTTGTTCACGAGCTTCGAGTACATGAGGCACGCAAAGTCGCAGTGGAGCCCTTCGTCGCGGCTAATGAGCTCGTTCGAGAAGCTCAGACCCGGCATGAGTCCGCGCTTCTTGAGCCAAAAGATCGAGCAGAACGAACCGGAGAAGAAGATGCCTTCGACCGCTGCGAACGCGAGGATGCGCTCAGCGTACGCCGCTGAGCGAGAGTCGCACCACTTGAGCGCCCACTGCGCTTTCTTCGTCACACATGGGATCGTTTCGATCGCTCGGAAGAGGTGCGACTTCTCCGTCTGGTCTTTAATGAGCGTGTCAATGAGGAGCGAGTAGACTTCCGAGTGGATGTTCTCGATCGCGATCTGGAAGCCGTAGAAGCACCGGGCTTCCGGCACTTGCACTTCGTTGCTAAAGTTCATCGCGAGGTTCTCGTTCACAATGCCGTCGCTCGCAGCAAAGAACGCGAGCACGTGCTTGATAAAGTGGCGCTCGTTCGACGTGAGCCCAGCCCAGTCCTTGGCGTCGTGGACCAAGTCGAGCTCTTCCGCGGTCCAGAAGCTCGCTTCAGCTTTCTTGTACATGTCCCACACGTCTGGCTCCTGAATCGGGAAGAGCACGAACCGGTTCGGGTTCTCGGTCAAGAACGGCTCGGGCAAGAGCTCGCCGTTCAGCTCCTTGCGCTTATAGAGTGAGATAGCAATGCCGTCTTCTGTCACGTCGGTAAAGTCGAGGCTGGAGGACGCGACCGCAGGCGTCTCCACGTCGTTGTTCAGGCTCAATCTCTTGAGCGCGTCGACTGCGACGGGGCTGTCGTTCAGCTTGCCAGCGGTGGCGCTGACGTCACTTGCGTGGTTCGGCACAAGCTCGGGCGTCGTGGCAACCATCGTGGAGGTGCTGGAGGGGGTAAAAGGAGTGAGAGCAGTGCTCGCTTGTGATCGTGCCGTCCGATCCTGAAGTGAGAGAGCAGGAAGCTGCCGT
Organism: Globisporangium uncinulatum; assembly: GCA_023333755.1. NCBI lineage: Eukaryota > Oomycota > Peronosporomycetes > Pythiales > Pythiaceae > Globisporangium > Globisporangium uncinulatum. The sequence continues at coordinate 5,520 of JAASFJ010000275.1, forward strand.
CAGTCGCGCCAAAAGCGCGCGCGAGCAGCGGCGAATTCGAAAAGAGGCGCGAGACGCGAGGTCCTCGAGTGGGAAGCCGGTGCTGCACAGGCCCAGGCAGGTGGTGGCACAGGCAACTGGTGGGCGAGTCGTCCTGAGTGGCTGCCAATGATGACGATTCAGCAAAATTCGATCCTGAGTATTTAGCCAATGAGCAGTGTTCGCGCGCAAAAGTAAAGCCAATCAGCATCCTCATAAACTTTTATTTTTCACTTGATTTTAGCGCTATTGTATGTTGTGCATGAAAAAACCAAGGTTGGCGCGCTTTTTGAAAGACAAGTCGGAGATCTGATGTGCTGCTCCAGCAGCACATGCTTCGTGGTTCGCTTCTTGTTTGACAAGAAGCCACCTGCCAACAAGATCCAGAGGACGCGAGGATCAGAGCATCTTGAAGTCCAAAAGTCTGTGTGTTGGCACTAATTGTTCGCGCCATTACTGTCACCAGTTTGAGTGGCGAACACCAGACTTCATCGACTTGAGCTGGGAGTTGGTGAGGTGGCGAGAGTCTGCTCCAATCGGCAGCGCCAGAGGCACGCGAACACGACACAATCGGTCGCTCAGCGGCCAATTGTACCAGCTCCTCTAAAAGGCCCGGTTCACCAAGGTCCTCGTGGCCTTTTAGGCTCAACAACGTGTTTAAAGTTCTTGCGATGCATTCGGATGGCCATGCTCATCCACAGTAGCTGCGTCTCGTTCGCTTCCCTGTCCTCGTCACCAGGCAACAGACAACAGCCACACCTCGACTCGTCCCTGTTGTCTCTCTCTCTCACTCTCCCTACTCTTCGTCAGACGACGACCCAAAGAGCTCGTTCTTCGCTTCGTGCAGCTCGCTGCTCGCTGGCGCCACAGTCGCTGCTGCTGGTGATGGACTCGCAACTGCTGGTGGTGGACTCGCAGCTGCAGCTGGAGCAGCCACAGCAGCTGCACCACGCGCATCGTCCTCACCGTCGCTTGAGTCCGAGCCAAAGAGATCCGCAGCGTCGTTCTTCTCGCCCCCACCACCCGCTTCGTCCTCGTCCTCGGAGCTCTCGTCCACACGCGCGCGCTTCTTGCGCTTGTCCACCAGGTTCTTCATCTTGGCGTTCCGGTTCTTCATGTCCTCGATCGACATGCCACCGCCGCCGTCCTCGTCGTCATCGTCTTCCGCACTCCCATTGTCAATGAATGCGCCTTCGTCGTCGTCGTCGCCCTTCTTGCGCTTCTTGCCGCCACCGCCACCACGTTTCTTCACGACCTTCTTCTCTTCTTCACGCTCACGGACGCGCCAACCTTCACTGAGCTGCTTGAGCCGCTCGCCTTGCTTGCTCAGCACGTCTTCACGGCGCTTCTTCAAATCTTCTTCCCGCTGCTTCTCAACCCGCTGCTGCTGCGCGACACGCTCTTCGTACTCGAGTAGCATCTGCCGCTGCGCTTCGTTCTCAAGCCGTCGTTTCTCTTCCCGCTGGCGCTCAAATTCGAGGTGGTAGCTCGCTTTCGTGAGCGTGTCACTAATGTACTTGTCGTGCTCCGACACTTTCTCCTTGTCGAATGGCAGTGTCGGTTTCTTGTTGCTCGCGGTCGCAGACACGGCCGCTGCTTCCGCTTGCTGGAGGAGGAACCGGAAGATGCGTTGCGCTCGTTTCAAGTCCATGATCGCACGCTGCACGTCCGCCATCGTCCGGGGTGTGCCTTGACTGCGACTCCCACTCCCACCCGACGACGACGACACGGACGGCGCAGCAGCCTCTTGTCCGAGCGTTGCGACCGCGTAGTCTTCCTGTGCCAAGCCAATGTTGTAGTAGAGACGGAGGTCGTCGGGACGGAGGTGGATCGCCCGCGAGAGCGTCGAGATGCACTTGGGGTAGTTCTTCGCTTCGTAGTACGCCTTCGCGAGGTACAGCAGCACTTCGAGGTCCTGGCCGTTGTAGCACTTGCTCAAGCACACCGAGTAGAGCTGGATCGCTTCCGCGTACCGCTCTTCTGCGACAAAGAGGTGCGCGAGGTTGATCCACGCGTCTGGCATGTCCGGACTCGCTTCCCGCACTTGCGAGAAGATCTGCTTTGCGAGCTCAAAGTTCCCCTTCTCTGCGACCATGATCCCAAGCCCGTTTGCTGCGTAGATGTTCGCAGGGTGGCTCTGGATCGTCTTCTTGTAGTACCCTTCGCTCAGCGACATGTTCTTCGTGTACCGGTTCTTCTCGCCGAGGTTGCTCATAAAGATGTTGCCCATGGAGAGGAGCGCGTACGGGTCGTTCTTGAGCGTCGGCATGCCCATGACCTTCTCAAACTTCTTTTGCGCAAGCGACCACTCGCGCTTCGTCAAGTGGATGTTGCCTTGGAGCAGACACGCTTCGGCGCACACGGGGTCGAGCTCCAGGGCGACCTCAAACTGGCGCAACGCACCGGCTTCGTCGCCCTTGTCGCGCAACAGGCACCCGAGACGGAGGAGGCAGTCAATGTACTTGGGGAACACTGCGAGGATTGCGGTGTAGAGCGCGGTCGCGTGCTCGCGCTCGCCCACTTCTTCCAGCACGAGCCCCATGTTGTACAGCACTGTCGTCGTCGCTTCCGTAGGCGTCGGCACCTTAAAGCCACTGGCGTCATTGTCGTCGTCATTGTCGACGACCTCGACTGTGTCGTCTGCGGCTGCTTGCTGCTTCAGAGCCTTCTTGAAACACGCGAGTGCGTCCGTTGCTTTCCCCACACGGTGCTGCAACACGCCGAGGTTCACGTACAGCTCCATCGGCACACGCTCAGCTGCGTGCTTCATCACTTTCTCCGCCGCCAAGTACGACGAGATCGCCATGATCTGGTCCTTGCGCTCCGGCGATCCATGGAGCAGCTCGGCTGTGCCCAGCAGCGCGTCGACGTTCCCTGGCTCAAGCTCAACGACGCGACGCAGGAGCACAACCGCTTCGTCTTTCTTCCCGAGCTGGCCGTTCACGTGGCCAAGCAGCAAGAGGATCTCGACGTTCTCGGGGTACGCTTTGTTCGCTTTCTCCAAGTACGTCGCAGCTTTCGCGTACTCTTTCCGCTCGTAGTACATTTGCGCAAGCCCGAACCACGGCAGCACAAAGTTCGGCCAGAGCCGGCCGGCGTTAAAGTAGTAGCTGTACGCGTCCTTGTACTTGCCTTCCGCGTGGCAGCCGCGGCCCATGAGATAGCAGCTCTCGGACCGGATCTCAGCAATCTTCGTGCTATGGAATGCACTCCCCGCGAGGTTGAACATCTTGTCGTAGTTCTTGCGAGAGAGGCTCGCAGTTGGTGCGGACTCGTCCCGGTACGGTCCATCCAGCGTGATGCTCGTCGCGGTCACTGCGCCTGGTGTGCGGCTCACGTACGCAACGTACTTGTTGTCGCCAATGCACACAATCTGACCGGGTGCGAGCTCCCCAGAGACGTCTTTCGACGTCGCAACGACGGCAGAGCCACGCACGACACTCACGGTGCCGGGGAGCGGGAGCCACTGGGCAAAGTAGTGGTTCGCGAGGTGGTTCAGCACGGTCGGGTTCGTCTTGTTGATTGCGTGCGCGTGGTGGATCATCATCATGAAGCGCGAGCCTTCATCACGGATGCTCGCAACGCGTTCGTCACGACGGAGACTGCCCAAGTGCCAGATTGCGTTCGCAATCACCGCGTCGACGTTCGTGTCGTCGAGTGACGCGGCGTACTTCATCACAGACCGCGCTTTCTCCACCGCCCCGAGGTGGAAGCAGCAGTACGCAAAGCACATACGCATCCGGGAGGCTTGGGGACTCCGTGGGTGGAGCTTGATCGCTTCCAAGTACAGTTTCTTCGCGTCTGCAAACTTCTTGCGCCGGTACAAGAGCAGCGCTTTGCCCAACAGCGCGGGGACGTTCGTCTTGTGCGAAATGAGCACGCTCTTGAGGAACCGCTCGGCACGGTCGTCTTCGTTCTTGGCCATAAACATGAGCGCTTTCCCAACGAGCGTCATCGGGTGCTGGTGGTCCAACCGGTCGGCACGCTGGAAGTACCCGACAGCGCGCTGGGAGATCGCTTCTTTCTTCTTCTCGTCGTCTTCGGCCCACATGGCGTTCACCGCGTGGCTCGCGAGTGCGTTGAAGAACTTGATGCGGCACATTCGGGACGCATTGTCCTTGTAGATCTCCTCAATGCCTATCGTAGGAAGGGAAGGGAAGGGGAGAGAGAGGGGAAAGAACGGGGTCAGTACACATAGAGAGAGTAGACAACGCACATACATTCACACATATACGCACCAGGCTCCGATGCGACGGCGAGGATCTCCTGGAACTGTGCGATCTGGCCCTGGTTGTAGTACTCCACCTGCAGCCGTGCGTGCGTGCGTGCGTGTGTGCGTCCCCCCACCAAGCGTTCAAAAGCTCGATTTAAGTGGCTCCCAGCCAACCATTCTGACCACCATGCAATAAGTAGCGCGAAAACGCACCGCGAACTGCAGCCACACGTCGAGCGGCGCCACTTCGGCGCGCAAAATGTCAATGATGTCGTTCACGTCCTCAGGAATCTCATCTGCAAACACTTCGACCGCCTGGTCCGAGTTCTTCACGGGGATGAGCAGCGACCGCGGCTTCGCGTCCTCGCCGTCCAGCAGCTCGTCGTACGCGAACTCCCGGCCGCCGACGCTCGCCATCTTCCTCGCTCAGTCAAAGTCGCACGCGCTTGTTTTTAGCAAGTTCAAAAGTGTGCACTTGAATCCCAAATTCCCGACCAGATTTGAATCAAATGTCTAGATCATTGCATTCCAAAATTTACACCCTCCTAAAAGCTCACTTCGTTGCAAGACCTTCGACTGCCATGAACCGTGAGCATGGCGTGCACCTCGGCGCCGCCTACAGCCTCGGCTGGCGTGACGCAGACGTGCTGCAGCTGCTCCGGCTCTTCCGAGCGCACACACTCGACTACCTCTACGGCGGCAACGAGCGCTTCGCAGCTGTCGCGCGCACCGAGGGACTTAACGGTGCTGCTCGTGGATTGTGTGTTTGGATGCACCTTTCGTTCGTGGCTGTACACGTCCACCACAGACTCACTGGCGCGTGTGTATGCAGACAAGTCGGAAGCGGACATTGCGGACCGAGTGCGCGCGCTCATGAGCCAATTCGCGCTCGCAATCGACACGAAAGCGTTCCACAACGACGGTGCGAGTGGGTGGGTCTGTGGGTCCATACGAGCGACACATGGGCTTGGATGATTCACGGCTCATCTTGTATGTGTGTGGCTTCTCGCAGCGCTGCTTGTGGACGGAGAGACCGTGCTGGTCCACGTCCACCTCTTCGAAACGACGTCGCAGCTGGCAGAGAACGCAGTCGGCGGCATGTGGCACCCAGACGAACTGCGCCGGTTCTTTGAGAAGATCCGCAAGTACCGCGGTCTGCTGCTGCGCAAGCCCGAGCTCTTCTTCTCGCGCGTGCAGATCCCACGTACGGATGAGCTTTCAGCGTGGTTATGGACCCCTAGTGACGAGACGACACTCTCTCACGCCCTCTCTATGGCTCTCTCTCTGTAGCCAAGTCGGTCGCGCACACGCAGAGCAAGTTCTACGCGCTCCGGGAGCTGTACGAGCAGCAGGAGAAAGCGGGAAAGACGAAAGGTGACGACGACGACAGCGCTCTCATTGAGACCCCTTTAGTAGTACAGGACGACACTCATACCCACTACTGTCGGTACTGTAGTGCGGAGCGAGATTGAAGAGACGCGGCTCCGCGTGCTCAAGGAGCTCTTCCAAGACGTGTCCCCACAGCCACGCAAGAAAGCCCCGACTGTGTTCTCGAAGCGGCCACTGCTGTGGTCGGCGGACGAGCTCGAGACGATGGTCCAGCTGCTCGTGCAGATCACGCTCGACGTGCAACAGAAAGGCCGTTCCGACGTGGTTGAGAAGGTCGCGACTACGCTCGGTGCGCTCGACTCGTTTGTCCCTCTCCTAAGCGACAGAATGGCGGACAAGCTCCTCACAGTCTCACTGTCGCTATCTCTCTCTCTTGGTGCGCAGGTCGCTCGGAGCAGTCGTACATGAACAAACTCCTCGACATTCACAAGATCTACAAGAACAAGTCGAGTTACCCGCGTGCGGCCCGTACGTCCGCCCCTCTTTGTTCTTCTTGGCTGACTGATCGCCCCATCACCACTCACGCTTGCGTCACTACTATGAGCAGACCTGCCAGACACGATCTTTGACGCTTCGTCTGAGGCGCACAAGATCTTTAACGCGGGTGCGTAGTGTGAAGCACACGAAGACTGCACTCGCTCGGCTCTGACCTTGAACGGGCGTGTGCCTTCACTAGACTGGGCCGATCCGATGGACCCGTACGCGGTCGGCTTCAACGCACTCAAGGCACACTGTACGTACCATCCATCCATCCATCCATCTCCCTGCGTTCTCGTCTACGAGCCGCTGCTGCCGCGAGAGGCAAACGCGTGGTGTGTTGTTGTAATGTCGCGAGTGAATGCTGCGGTAGCTCTCCGGATGCGCGAGCGGAAGCGTCGGGCTGCTGCGTCGGCTCCGTACTCGACTGCCACGCGCAAACAGCGACAGAGCCCAAGCCACAGCAGTGCAGTGGCGCGAAAGAACCAGTTGCACCCACCACCACGCTCAGCATCGAAGCGATCGACGACAGCAACAAGCGGGAATGCGCTGCTTCCACTGCCGCACCAACGCTGTACTGCGTTTGTCCGGGACATGGCCGAGACGTGCAAGTGGAGCAAGCAATTGACGCACGGCGTGTGCGCTACGATGCACCGGTTCCTGCACTTGTACCGGAGCAACCAGCTCCAGGCGTTCTTCCAAGCGGTCGTGGACGCGACGCCGGGTACGACCGACGACGACGATGTTCTTGTGTGTCGCGTCACAACGTGCGCTGATTGGCTGTCGTGCGTGTGTGGGTGTGGGGGCTTTGGGCAGGCGAGACGCCACCGTACGTGATCTTCCAGGGCAACGCGATCCTAAAGGCGTTCCAGAAGAGTACGCACTGCTGCTGCTGAGGAGGCACTGGTTTAGAGAGGTGTGGAGTGGTGTGGTAGTGATCTTAACTGGTGTGCTGGTGACGCGTGTGTGGCAGAGTACGGAAGCCTCGATTCGTTCGAAGAGCATGCGCTTGGGATTGTGACGAGCCCAGCGACTGGCGCCAGTCGGAGCAGCAGCACGGCCGCACCAGTGTCGGGCGTGCGCAATGGCGAAGAGGAGATGGTGGAAGCAGAGGAGACGGTGGAGGCGGTCGGAGCGGACGACGGACACGAGGGCGACGGCGCGGACGAACCGGTCGTGTCGCCGTCGGACCATGCGAGTTCGCCGTTGTTGACACTGTCGGACTTTGAGAACGAGCCGGACGAGAGCTCGGTCGACGACGAGAACCCGATCGGTGAGAGCGAATCGCGTCTGCACCGAGTGCGCTTGGGCGTTGAGGGGAAGGAAGGCGACGCTGGCTGACACATGGACGCTCCCTTGTCAATCTCAGATGGCGACGACGACGATGGCGACACGCTCTCAATCGACTCGGTCGACAACGGATGTGCGTCTGGGATGGCTTGAGTGTGGTGGGTGGTCTGTGTTACACTGTCACAACGACTGACGCCGCTGCTGTCGATGTGTCCTACGCTCTGTCGTTCTGTCGTTCTCTGGCTTCCCACTCAGTGTCTCCGCCATCGTTCGGCTTTGAGACAACGCGACAGAAGGGGTATGCGAGCGGCAAGTCGTACGGCAAGTCGGACGAGATCATGAAGAAGGTGAAAGCCGCGTGTGAGTCGTGTTACGCGCGGAAGAAGGCAAAGAAGAAGTCGTCGAAGGAGACGAACCGCGCGCTCGCAAAAAAGGAGACGAAGACGAACCCGACGGACTCGAATGGCAGCGGCGGCGACGCCAACGATGACGACGACGCCGACTCGGACGACGACGAGGCGCAACAGGGCGAGAACCAGCTCGCGAGTCAGTGGAACGTGCTGCTCCAGTCCGTGGACGCGCGGATCGTGGAGCTCGAAGGCCGCAACCGGGACCTGATCGAGCGCAAGGAAGACCGCGAGCGGCGGGAGCAGCGCAAGCTCTGGCGGAATGGCCGCCAGATTGAGCTCCTGTCGCTGTACCGAGAGCCGCCACCAGCCACAAACGTGTGAGCTGCTGCGAGACAGAGCAAGACAAGGCGGCCATCGTGGGCTTCGCTAGTCGAACAACGCAGGTTGTGAAGAGAGAGTGCGAGCCCAGCAGAGTGCGAGCGTGGATGTGCTGCGAGCCGCCGTTGTATGTTGTCGTGAACGAGCTGGCGTGTGTATGTCTCCAGTCGTCTTCTTCTCCTGCGTCTGTCGCTCACACTTCGTCGTCGTACACGTTGCGCTTCCCGACCCACGTGTTGGTGCGCACGACTGCGACACGCGAGCGCAGGGCGCGCAGCGCTGGCTCGTTCGCGTCTGCGTCGCGAGGAAAGTTGTTGTCGAGCAAGTTCAGCTCCTGGATCCAGAGCGCCGAGGACGCCAGCAGAGGCGGGAGGAGCTTCCGGCGTTTCGCTCTTCGCTCGTCCCGACTCGTGACGTCGTAGTCGTCAGTCTTAACGGTGCTCCGACCGCCACTCCCGTCCTGACGGCCCTCTTGGTGCGAGTCGTCAAACGACAGCCGCTCGACTGTGTTTGCCAGCGCACGGAGTCCTTTGTGCGTCATGAGGTTGCCGCTCAAGTCGACCGACGCGTACGGCGTCTTCACTCGCAGACTCCGCGTCACAAGCGCTTGAAAGAGCACCTCTGCTCCACTATCCCGCACTCGGTTCGCGCCAATCGCGAGCTCTTTGAGGCCACTGTTGGAAGCGAGTGCGTCCTGCAGCTCGACGGTACACCCCGCGCTCCCGAGCCCCACGTAGTTCATCCGGAGGCTCCGGAGAGTCGTGTTTGCCCGCAAGAAGGCAGCAAGCACGTCGCCAAAGCCGCTGCCGACAAAGTTGTGGCTAATGTCCACGTGCGTCAGCACCACATTGTCACAAAGAGCACGCAGCAACGTCGTTGCGCCGTCGAGTTCGAGACCGCAGTTAAAGAGGTTCAAGTGCGTGAGCGACGCGTCCGTGGCTGCGAGCATCGGTGCGAGCGCAGCTACGCTCGCGTCGCCCATGTCGCTGTTGTTCCGGAGCTCAAGGCGCTCGAGCGAGAGGACGCCGGCAAGAGCAGCGGTGCAAAGACCACGGAGTGTCGGGACCGACACGGCGTTGCTGTCGAGTGTGAGCGTCCGGAGCGCCAGCCGGCTCTGGCAGGTCCGGAGCCCTGTGAACGCGTCGTCGCCCAAGTGGTTGTGAGCGAGTGAGAGCGTCTCAAGCCGTGGCAATGCGAGCGTATGGGCGACAAGCACGTCGTTGCCAAAGTCTCCGAGACACGCTGAGAGCCGGACAGTCGTGAGCTCGCGCCGTTCGCTTACGAGCGCGACGAGCTCCCGGTGGCCGGGCAGCCGGATCGTCAAGGACACGAGCTCGATTGTTGCGATCGCACGCAGCGCTGGCGTTGTTGACGCGGCTCGAGTAGCCAAAGCGGAGCGGAGCTGCTGGAGCTGCACGTCGCTGAGCCGGCCGTGGAAGAAGCAGAGCTCTGTGAGGCTCACGTGGGTCGCTACGAGCGACACGAGGGAGCGCCAGCACGTCTTGTGCTGCTCGGGGTGGTGTACTTCGAGACGGTGGAGCTGCCGTAACGTCGCAATCAGCGCAACGTTGCGTGGCACCACCTCCCGTCCGTGCATCTTGAGATGGGACACGACGTCCTGGAACAACGGGAGCGATGAGACGCCGACTAAGTCCTCTGTCGCATCCGCAGCGCTAATGCTGCGTGCGCTAGTACGCGGTACGTCCGCGTCGCTCGTTGGCAACTGTGTGGGGCTGTGCTCGGCGCGAAGGAGCAGGCGGAAGCGGTGCTCCCAGAACGCCTGCCGGAAGCTGCGCTTGCGGCTCCCCGGCAGTGGGGCTGCAGCTGGGTCGCTATTGGCTCCTGCGTCGCTATTGGCTCCACGGATGCTCCGCAGCCGCCACTCGTGCTCTGTCTCGCTCTCCAGCGACCACGTGTCGTCCTCGTCCTCGTTGTCCTCGTTTCTGTCGTTTTTGTTGTTTTTTGACGCGCAAGATCGCTGTTCGGACCAGCAGATTTCGAGTCCGCGGAGCCGCTCGTGACTCAGATGTGCCAGGATCTCATGTCGCACGAATCGCGGAAGGACGTCAAGACACGCGGCGATCTCCTCGAGTGGCCGCCAACCACTCACGGCGCGCGCAGCCAGCACCGCGAGGGAGTCGAGCGAGCCTGTGTTCATCAGGTCCATAAGACCAATCTGCTGTCAAAAAGAATTCCTGACTGGTGTCAAAAAACGAATGTCAAGAATGGATGCTATCCTTGTTATCTCAATCACCACGCTCTCGACGAGCTCACGAGAGACTCAACTCGACTGTGTCACATCACACTGCACTCTGCACCATCGTCAATCGCTAGCCCACTACGTTTGGTCGCTCGGCGTACACTCGAGTTGAGCAGCAACAAGGAACACCCACCTCCCTTGGCGACAGTGTTAAATATCGCGCGTCGACGGCGCTTTGCTCGAGACTGCGGAACTGACGGTCGCACGCTCTTCTTCCGGCGTCATCGCATCTTTCGCTTCGTCGTTCTCTGCCCACACTAGCGACGCCAGAACCAGACAGCCATGTCCAGTGTCACCACCAAATAGTGATCCCCCCAAAGACCTCCGTCAAAAACAGGGAGGAAAAAACGACACGCACCAGGCTTGTGGGCACCGAGCTTGGGCTTGTCGGGCTTGGCGACGTTCACGCGCAGTGTGCGGCCAAAGATCTCCGATTCTATCGGCGCACGAAGCGTCACGACAGCGGCAAGAGAGCATGAGAGAGAGAGAGAGAGAGAGAGAGAGGGTGCCAATAAAGTGTTCCGCACCGTCCATGTTGTCGAGCGCTTCCGACGCGTCACCAGCGTCCTCGAACTCGACGAAGCCAAAACCTTTACTGCTTTCTGTACAATCACGCGCTCACCCAAGTGACACAGCTCACGTGAGCACACTTCCACACCGGGCTGACGCATTTTCGACACTTTTGTTTCCGCTTGCTGCCCACATGCAAGCACACGCCAATCAGACAGACGTACGCGTGGCGTAGTCCATCGGAACCTGCACACTCTTGAGCGGTCCGAAAGGCACGAACGCGGCGTAGAGCACCTGCTCCGTCACCTGCTTGTCCAGTCCACCAACGTACAGCGTGCGCTTGTCCTTCTTGTCCATGATGTGTTTAGCTTGACCCCTGTTTCCTGCTCGCTGTCAAGAAATTTGAAACAGTTCACACTCACAAAAAGTGTGCCTTTGTTATTGTGAATCCGACGTCACTTCACAAAAAGTGCGGATGTCGTTATGTCAAGCGGATGTCGTTATGTCAGCAGATGTCGTTGTGTGCTCGCACTGTGTTAGTGTGTGCGATTTACCTTCTTAACTTCACGCTGCAGCGTCAATCAGACCACGCTACGGAGCATGAGGCGGAAGAGCGCACCACCGCAGAGCACGTTCCCTGCCGCCGTCGCTGTCGTCTTGATTCGCCAGACCCCGAGCGTCTTGTGACTCCGGACAAGACCGTCATCCTTTACTGGCACAAAGCTCACGAGACCAATGTGCGAGCTGGGTACAACGGGAACGGGCCTACGTCGGCCACTTTGTAGCACACGGACGCGACGCAGTCGTTCGTGTCTGACGGCAGCCCCACCAACACGATGCGCTCCGTGACGCCAAGCGGCATGAGCTTCGTGTGGCCGACAAGGCCACGACCGACGCCTGGCGCAAGCTCCGGTCAGTCGCCGCGCCAGATGACACAGAGCCACGCGTCAAACGCCTCGCCTGAACTCGTGTCGACGATCGCTGACCCGCTCACCTCGGCGCCACTGTTCTCCCTGTACTCGTGAGGTGCCTTCGGGTCGCTGAAGCGTTCAGTGGGTGCTGCTAGTGGCATCATTGGCGCTGATAGAGGAGAAGTGCGGCGAGTGGAGGGCTTGAGCTGCAGAGAGCAGATTGAGAGGTGAACAGCCAGAAGCTCACTTGCGGTACTGTCGTTGGGCATCAAAGGCCTCGACCCAGTGAAGCGACCGACACTGTCGCATTCCGAGGGTTGGAGGCACATTCCGACAGTGGGAGGTCCTGATTGATGCCTCCACTAGGCAGTTGGTTGGTTGTGTGTTCAACAGCCAGACGATCCGCAGTGACTCGATAGTGACAAAAAGAAAGAGATGAGACGTATCCATTGGCTGCTCACTCACTCGTCCTTGCAAAGACGCTCAGCAGAGTAGAGCTAGCGACCAAGACGCTCTCTCCGAATGCAGCACCACCCACACACGCAGCTTAGCTTAAAGCGTAGCACCTTGCACTGGAGCCGGGCCTGGCGCGCGGAGCTTCACCTGGTTGCCCAGCTTGTCCATCGCTGTAAGCAAACAAGTACGCAAGCGAAGTCGACAGGTCAGACCCCACGACTACACTCCAGCTCTCTCTCCACAGCCCACCAGCCCACCAGCCCCATACATCTCCAACGCACCGCTCTTCTTCTTCTGCGCGACCACGCCGAGCGCGACAAACACCACCGCCATGACGGCCAAGAAGACGCCAATGCCGATGAACACGAACTTGGGTGCGTCGGCGCTGCTCGAGAGCGAGCTGCACGTGCTAATGTCCTTGACGCTGCACGTCGCCCCCGTGTAGCACGTCAAGCAGCTGCACGCCTTCGTGCCGTTCACCGTGAGACACTGTCCGTTCTCGCCGCAGTCCGACGAGACTTCGCACACGTCGCCGCCACTCACGACCTCGTACGTGCCGCATAGGTCTTCTTCCGTCGTCCCGACCTTGTCTGGGACTGCAACGTCGCACTTGCCGCCGCTGTCGTCGCACACAACGCCTTCGCGGCTCTTGGCGATCCACGTGTCCGTGTCTGCGACCTTGAGGAACGCTGCCGAACAGCTCGCCGGGATCCAGCCGTTCTCAGTCGCGCGCGTGTTTGACGCCTGCGTTGTCGTGACCACGTCCGGCGCCCACGAGCACTTGGTCGTCGGCGTCCACGCTGCCTGCTCGCTGTACGGCACGTACTTGGCAAACATGTCCTTGAGGTTCGTGTAGTCCTCGGACGGCGTCGTGCTCGGCTGCTTGAGAGGGTCCTGCGAGCCGCCTGTAAACATGGGGAACTTGGCGTCCGGTGCGAGTTTCGCTTGGCCGTACGAGTACGCGAGCCCACCTGAGTAGACTTCCGAGAACTGGCTCGTTTCGCTCGGCTTCTGGTAGTAGTACGGGATCATGCCCCAGTCACGCGGCACTGCAGCGTCTTCTTTGCAGCCGTACTCGCCAAACGCGACGGCGATCGGGATGCCTTGGGCAAAGTTGATGAGGCGCTGGTACGCTTGCTGGAACGTCGACTTGGGACACCACCGGTACTCGTTGATGAGGTAAATGTCAATGCTCTTCTGGGTCGCACCGTCTTTCATCGTGTCGCCACAGAGCAGACCCTGCACTTTGAGCACGTGGTAGTCGTCCGCGTTGTCGATCTTGCCGGCGTAGCTGCTGTCTGCGGCTGCGTACGTGAGCGGGAGGATGCGCATCTTCTTGCCGTTCACGCGCATCCAGTTCTTCAAGTCTGCAACGTACTGCTTTACGCACGCTGCTGCTGTGAGGTCGACTTGCATGATCTCGTTTGCGACAATGATACCGAGTGTGTTGTCGTACGCGGCGAAGTTCTTGGCAATCTAGGGCCCACAACAGTATCAGTCACTGTCCTGGGTCTCTGGCTCTACAGACAATGCACATACCTTCTTGCCGTACTCGAGCAGCAGTGCTGGATAGCACGTCTCAGTCTGGTCGACGCTCTTGGCGCCGTTCGAGTTCGTCACGACCTTGCCGTCGGGTCCGAGCGCCTTCGTGATGGTCGAGAAACGGTACTTGCCAAAGTACTCGTCGTTGTCTGGCGACGCCGACACGAGCACGTACACGCCGAGCGCGGCCATGTCGCTCATGAAGCTCTTGTACGACTCGTCCGGGTTGATGTTGTACACGCGGAGAGTGTTAAAGTCGAGCCCCTTAAGGTTCTCAGCGATCACTTGCTTGGAGTACTGGTTGTAGTACGTGTCGCTCACAGCGTACTCGTACGTCATCTGTATTACAAGAGAGTCCAACGCAGCAGACACGTGAGTGCACTTGCATACAGTTGCACATATAAACTGCAGGTACATTCCCAACACCAAACAAAAAGCCACAAAACGCACGCCTTTGATGAAAAAGCGCTCGCCTGACTTGTGGTTGTACATCTTGTTGCCGCGCACGATGACGACGCCGTCGACTGGTGCCGCCACGCTCCACTGCACGAGCGTCGTAAGCAGCAGCACCAGCACAAGTGCTTTTGCTGTCGTCATGGTCGCCAGCACCCCGCGTGTCGCCATCGCTATCGCCATCGCACGCTTCTGACCTGCCTGCCTTTGCGTTTTCGGTTGTGCTCGAGGAGCTCGCGGAAATGCAGCCGCTTTGAATAGAAGGCTCCTGCTATTTCGCCTGAAAACTGGACTTTTCTCCCTGATTTTTGGGCACGGCGAGAATCCAAAATTGGATTTTTCTGAATGCACATTTTGAGCACATTTCGAGATTCTGGACAGGGTGTTTTTTGCCAACCTTGCCAACCATGCCAACCTTGGCGAGAAGCACGAATGAATGGATCGTGGAGAACAAAGGAAGCAAAGGAACTTGATGAGGAGACCTACAGTACGAACGTAAGAACTACGCGCGCTGGTGGCGCTGACAGAAGCTCGCAATGCGCGCGTACGCGTCGCTCAGCACCTCGTGCGGCGCCGCAAACACAATACGGAAGTAGTTGGCCATCCCGAAACACTGTCCAAGAAGTAGATCAAGCACACATCGTCAGTTCAGGACTCTGCAGCATCGGATTGGCTCGCCCCATACTAAAGCCTGAAGCAACCAGCGAAAACGAGGACACGCACGCACCTGGCCAGGCAGCACGAAGACCGACTCTTCGTCCAGGAGCTTCTGCGTAAAGTCAAAGTCGTCCTGGATACCTGCGAGCACGTGCGTGTCGATGCCAACCATAGCGTACATGGCGCCTTGGGGCACAACGACCTGGAGGCCTGGGATCTTGCGAAGTGCTGTGGTTGTGAACTGGGAGTTCTGCTCGAGCGTCCGGAAGTAGTGCGTCTTGAACTCAGCGAGGGACTGGGCCTCAGCGCTGCCAGCACGCGGTGTGAGCAGGTCTGGAATCGCGCTCTAAGGAAGCAGAGAAGAGAGAGAGAGCGTAGGTAGTTAGCCACACAGGCATCTCAACACACCACCGGCCAGTATCTGAAGAGCTCTTGTCTCTCTCTCACCTGCACCAGTGAGTTCGCGCCGAGAATCAGCTGCGAGAGCTTAAAGTACGCGGTGCGAAGGTCGCGCAGCACGTTGTTCCGGTCGTTCACGAGGAGCCACCCGACGCGCCAGCCTGGGATGAGGAAGTGCTTGGCGAGGCCGCCGACTGCGATGACCGGGACAGTCTTCGTGAGTGCTGCAAGCGGAAAGAAGTGGTTCGCTCCAAAGACCATATCGCCGTAGATCTCGTCCTGTGAAGCAAGAGCAGCGTATCGTAAGTATCAGGCCCATCCAATGCGTCCAGTACAGCCATACGAGCCGTACCGAGATGATTGGGAGCTTGTTGAACTCTGCGAGTGCGAGGATCTTCTCCAAGTGCGCCTGGATCCCACAAAGCGCAACCAAACCAAACCGGAGAAGAAACAGCCCACAGCCCAAGCGTCGTCTCTTGCGTGAGTGACAAGGCGACAGAGTCAAGCACGCAAGTGAACCACAGCAGTGAGTGGTGAGTGGGCTTCCGCATTCACCTTGGAGTACACGCTTCCACACGGATTCGACGGGTTGTTGACGAGAATCGCCTTGGTGTTCTCATCCACGAGCGACTGCATGTGCACGAGGTCCGCTTCCCAGTTGTTCGTGGGCTGATTGGTTGGTTGGTTGGTTGGTTGGTTAGGTGGGCAGGTGGTGGCACAGCACGTCCGGTTAGACTGACGATCCCACCAAAGCAAACATCACTCGGTTCATTCGCCAAGTGTGCCAACTCGCACGTACGTCGAGGTTGTAGAACCGGCACTCGATCTTGTGGGTCTCAGCGATGACTTGGTAGAGTGGGAAGCCCGGCTTTGGCAGCAGAATGTTGTCGCCTGTGGTCCACACCAGCACAAGGTTCAGCCGCCATGCATACCTGTCAGAGAGAGACGGGAGTACGGACGTACTTACCAGGGTTCAAGAGGCCGGTGATTGCAATATCGAGAGCACCAGAACCGCCGCTCGCGATGATCACGTCCTGTACGAGCACGACACTTGGTAATCAGCTCTCCTTCTCAGCTACACGCAGAAGAAGAAGACCCGAACGCACGTCTTTCGTCAGCGGCGCACTCTCGCTCCCGTACGTCCTGGCGATGGCGTCACGCGCCTCCTCTGTCCCTGCTGAGTGGATGTAGCCATTGTGTTTCATCGAGCTAGTCGCCCGCACGACCCTGGTGTGAGATCAAGGCATTCTTTCCTGCCACATGTGATCAGACGGTTGAAAACAAACTGTGTCTCGCACCGCACATTGCGCACAATGGACTCGACGAGCACGTCTGGGCACTTGAAGTTGCCAAAGACCGTCGGATCGCCTGGTCGCAGTCAACCCGCCAGCCTTGTCAGTTATATCGCCTTCAGATCCCTCAATACCGGCAAGCAAGCGAGAGACGCACCGAGCGAGAGTGGGATGAGCGACTTGTCCGCGTTCGACGGCTTCTTGATGTTGTCGACGATCTTGCGGATCGGGTTGGTGCACAGCATGGAGAACTCGGACGGCGTGACCTCCCAGAGCT
Source organism: Globisporangium uncinulatum (assembly GCA_023333755.1). NCBI lineage: Eukaryota > Oomycota > Peronosporomycetes > Pythiales > Pythiaceae > Globisporangium > Globisporangium uncinulatum. Next base: position 22,392 of record JAASFJ010000275.1, read on the forward strand.
TCTGCTGCTTGAGCTCGCGTGGAGACGCAGAGGTGGTGTCTGAGTGGCGAAGAGCCATGGTTGAATGAGAAAGAGGAAGCGTGGGCTGGTATCCAGGTGGTGGAGTAATGGTGAATGGCAGGCAGCAGTGGTGGTCGCGCGCTTGCTTGTCGAGCACGGACGTCATGCTGGCTTGATGCTGGTCATCAGCTTCTCTGGAGGCATACAAATGTCAAGTGAGCCGCCAAACGACGCCGGGATTCAACATAAGACTGAACGATAGGAAGACCACTGTTGTACAGTGTCTATCGCACAAAGTTCGAAAAAGTCAGTTGTTAGAGAACACTGACAGTGAAGCTATGTTTACAGTAGGTACGAAGTTGAAGCCATCTTCTTACTGTTTGGATAAGCACCTTTATCACGGATTGCCCATCACACCACTCACTCGACGTTTGTATGAAACTAATTCCTCGTCCGTGACGGCGGGTTAGCGTAAAAAGTAGGAATTGGGTACCGTGTTGTTTTAGCTGAAGCACTCGAAACACGCGCCAAGAGCAGCAACACAAGCACGAAAAGCCGCGGGAGGCGACGCAGGAGGCCGACCTTGCGCGGCGGAATGGGATTTGCCATTGGCCAGATGTCGCGGTGCTAGAATCTAGTAAGAAAGCTCTCCCCTCGGACCTCACACAGTCAAGATTAGAGTGGTCACTGTACTGTGTCCAATCCGGAATCAATAACAAAAGTCAAGTGGGTTCAGTCGATCCGGATTGCGTCCATAATTACCGATACAGCTAATTCCTGGTAGGGGTAGATATTCCGGACTGGCATCCGGCATCTGTTAATTACTGCAGCGCAGCACCGTGCACTCGCTCGACCACTCCACCTTGTCGAAGCCTGCGCAGCCACTGCCAGTCGCGGTCTTGATCACGTGCTTCGCACTACAGACGTATCGGTGGTTGAGGCCTGCGCTGGTGTGCTGCATCGTCGCTGCCATATCGGCGTCGACGGAGAACGACGCGAAGGTGCGAGTCCCGCGTCCGAGAAGGAAGAGCACGCCGTGTGCGACCCGATCTCAGACGAGCTGCTGGCCGACATTTTCAAGTTTGTACCGCTCGCGTTGCACGCGATCTACGAGCTCGACGTGCTCGACATCCAGCGCATTAGCAAGCTCCAGAGCTTCTCGCTCATCTACGCCCACATCCAGAACCAGGACGGGCGGCACCCGTCGTTTGCGCTGCTTGGGAACAAGGAGAAGAAGTCAGCGCTCTTGCTCATCCGAGACTCTAAGTCCGTGCAGGATCTGCTCACGGATATCCAAGCGCACCCGGAAGAGATCGGAATGGCGCCCGGGAGCTCCGCTCACGAAGAAGCGAGTGGCGGGTTCGTCGATGCGTTCGCGCACAATGGCAGGCTGAAAGCCGCGATGTGGATCAAGGACCGGATCGTCGGCTCGCTGCGCATTCTCCACGCCGACGGGTACCAGATCACCCTCGCGGGCCACTCGCTCGGCGCTGGGTGCGCGTCGCTGCTCGCACTGATGTTCCAGAAAGAGTTTGCGAACCTCCAGTGCTTTGCGTACGCGGTGCCTGCGTGCGTGAACTTCCACGTGGCCGAGTCGTGCGTCGACTTTGTGCACTCGATCGTGCTCCGTGACGACTTTGTCCCGCGCGCCAAGGCGTCGAACATTATGATGCTCGTGGACGAGCTCAAGGGCTTCAAGGGCTGCTGGCGGGAGACAGCGTCGGACGATCTGGTGGCGTTCAAAGACCGCGGTCTTCAATTAAAAAGAGCAACAATGCGAGTCAAGATTTGGTGGACGTTATGCTAGTGCAGTCGAGCCAAAGGCATCGGAGGATCTCGCGAGAGTTGTTGTGGAAAAGAATAGCTCGAACTTCAACCAGACAGCAGGCGCACTCACAAGCCACCCATCCTTCTCCGTCTCCTGAACACGCAAGATGAAGCGGTCGGACCACCCAGTCTTCAAGCGGCCGACGCGCCAGCAGCTCATCACGCGGCGCCGCAGCGTCGGGCTCCAGGCGCTCATCTTCACGACCCCCGTAGAGCCACTGCGGTGCCGCCGCTGTGCGCGAGCATTCAACGCAACGTGGAAAGCGTTTCTATGCCATGTGTGCGGGCTCTGGGCGTGCTACTCGTGCTCGAGCGTCATTGAGCGCGAGCGCGACGTGCACATTGTGCGTTTTGTGCGCACGTGCACCGCGTGCTTAAGCCTTGTCAACAAATGGCCAGACCCAGCGGTGCTTGCCGACTACGTCGTGACACTCTGGGTCGCATCCAGTTCCAAGTCCCAGCTCCGACTCAACCTCGCAGACGCCCTGCGTGCGAACGTGCACTGTCGCGGAGCCGTGCTCGCGCTGCTGCGCTACTTTGGCCGTCCAATCGCTGACGAGCACCACGCGATGCTCGAGGACATTAGCGAAAGTGACTGGCTCAGCACCACGAGCCACGCACAGGACGACCAGAACGATGGCGACAGCAACCACAGCCTTCATGACGTCGACGTGACCATCGTCGGAGCGGAGGCGCTGGGGAATGCGGCTGTCACGCGAGCGAGCACGGCCAGGGCATCAGCGCCGCGACTGACTGGTCGCAAGTCCGGCCGACAGACCCGAGCAACGGCGTACATGCTCGTCCAGCAGTGCTTCGACGTGTCTGTCGCTGAGCTACCGATCGACGCGTGCATCTTTGCAGAAGACACTGGCGAGCGCACGTACCCGACGCTGTACGAAGGCGACACGGAGCAACCCGCGCACGCGCCAATGATCGCAACCGAGGCCGAGCGCGTGCAGCGCATTGTCAAGTACGGCCTCACGCACGCTGATGCAAACACGCTCGAGCTCCAGCTGCTCTGCGACCTCGCTGCTAAAGAACTCGACGCAGTCAGCGCGTTCATCTCGACTGTGCACGGTGACGTGTGCCACGCGGTCGCGTTCCGCCTCAACGGCGTTCCCCACGCGTGCACGAAGCGAGCGCACGGCGTGTGCGCGTACGCGCTCGCGACACCGGACCGGCCGTTTCTTGTGCGCGACTTGGCACTCGACTTTCGCTTCCGGAACCTCGACGTGGTCGCTGGAGACGCTGGCATGCGTTTCTACCTCGGCTTCCCGATTGTTGTCGGCTCAGGCGTGCCGATCGCGTCGCTCTGCGTGCTAGACACGAAGCCGCGTCACCTCATCACGACGATGCAGTACTCGATCCTCAAGGCGCTCGCGGACATTGTCGCGCGCATGTGGGAAGAGAAGCACTGCGATGAGAGCAGCACCGCACCAGTAGCAAGTCGAGCGTTGGGAAGAGCCGACAGTGTGGTAGCGATGGATACCTGAGTGTCGACACACATGCGGTCACCAGCTCTCTCACATTGAACTCACGGAAGTACCCGCAGTCCAAGCGTGTCTGCGACGACTTGCGCACAGATCTTCGCTTCAAACGCACTCTGCTTGTCAAGCAGTGAGGCGCGGATCTGCTCGCTCGCATCGTCCGAGAACGCACTGAAGAGCGTCTCGAGGAATTGCTCTGTACTCACCGTGCCTTCGTCTCCATCACGCGCCACCGTACGTGGGCGATCCCAATCATCCCACGACTCTGTGAGCAGCGCCGCCAGGTCCTCGCTCGCGTTCTCCAGCACCGCACGCCACTCAGACGGGGCTAAAGCGGCCAGTGTGAACTCCACACTCTCCAACACAATGTCTCCAAGCGCGCTCGCAGCGATGAGGACTTGCTCGCGCGCTTGCTGCTCTGTCGCTTGGTGGAATCGTTGCACCAGTACCGAATTGTCCAGGTGCTGACTGGAGCTCAGCTTCGATTGCTCAGCGTCGAGCGCTCGCTTGCGTAGCCGGTCAAGGTACTGCTCGCTTCCTCGCTTCACCTCGTCCTGGAGCAACACGCGGAGACAGTACGGCGTCATGGCTTTCGGGACGTGGGCGGTGAGCTGCTTCTGGAGTCCGTCGAACCAAAAGTTGACTGCCATCGTGGACGCGTCCGAGTCCACTTGGTGCCACCAGCCTTCTGGGATGAAGAGTGCGTCTGTCGTTGAATCAATTGGCCAAGACGACGTCGAAACAGAGCAGCCAGCCACTGCACGCGTTAGTTCAGTGCTTCCTCCACACATGGCATCCATCGCCCGTACTTAGTCCACTAAGTTCGCACACGCACCACCAGCGTCGACAACAATCCGCTGGGACACAGCATTTGCGAACTTTGGGTACATCGCCAGCTCCGGATTGCTCACGTCCACGCGGCTGTGGTTCGCCGACTTGGAGTGGACAAGGTGTGGGTACAAATTCCGGCTCTCTGCCGGCGCGTACAGCGTGACGGTCTTGCGGCCATGCAGCACCACGAGGACATTGCGGTACGCGTCGTAGTGCAGGCCGGTGCGACTTGGACGTGCCGCCAGCCACAAGTTCACTTGGCTCAGTGGCTCAGACGAGAGTTCGGGCGGGCTGAAACAGCCAGAACGACGACAGCAACCATTTAGTAGTCAGAGCCAGCCATGAAACAGCAGCCGCCCTCCACTTCTTCCCGTCCTCCTCTCACATCACAAAGTCGTCCATGATCCGAGGCAGCACGGGCTCGGAGCTCGTCACGTCGGGTCGGAGCACAGCGATGGGACACTGGCACAGGCAGAGCTCCAGCTCTTCCACAGCGCCGAGCCAGTGCGCGGCACCGACGTGCGACGCGCAAAAGAAGTCCACAAAGTCGCCGAACTTGAGCGCCACGCTCTGGCGCCTGTGCGTGTCGCCTGAGAAGCAGCCGACATGCTGTGGTTCTCTGCACGCGACGTCCACGACCGTCGCACGGTGGTGGGCAAACGACGCGAGGGAACGCAGCGACAGCGGTGAGAAGAGCGACAGCCGCTCTTTTTGCCGCACGCACTGCGCCGCGAAGCCCGCGAGCAGCGCCGGCTCCTCCTGCGCCAATATCAACTGTGGCATTATTGTGCTGCCAATACCGGTGAATGTGCTGAAATACTGAAACGGAGTCAAGAGTCGCAGATGACGAGGAGGTCATGCGGGACTTGCTTATTGTACTTGTGGGCGTGTGCGTCTACTGTACGTGTGTGTTTCACACACTCGCGTGCATCAAGTCACCCGAGCTCCATCGAGCTCATCGCTCCACCAGCCACAGTGCTACTGGTGCTCGCAGTAATACCGGTCATACCGGTATCCTCCTCCACCGCTGCCTCGCTGCTGGGCTTGGAATGCCGCACGCAGTAGCCGTGGCGCTGGGCCCACTTCTTGCACCCGCTCTCAGCGCACCGTGCGCCGCCGCCGTGTGCGCGGCAGTGGCCTTTCGAGATCGCGCCTTTCGCGCACCCGAGCGTCTGGCACCGCACGCCGCCGCCGTGGGTCTTGCAGCAGCCGCGGGACTGCACAGCGCGTGCGCAGCCGTCCACGCGACAGTACTTGATACCGCCGTGCGCGCTGCACTTGTGGCCAAACTGCGCCACGCGCGCGCACCCAGCGTGCGAGCACAGCCGCCGCCCGCCGTGGCCCGAGCACGCGTTGTTGAACCGCGCAAACTTGACGCAGCCGGCCACTTCGCACCGGCGCCGACGGTACTGCTTCGCATCGTGAGGGTCGCTGCTGCTGTCGTCGTTGTCAGCGTGACAAGCGTGCGCATGGATCGGTTGCTGCTGCTTCTCTTCGTGGTCACTCGTAGACTGTGCCGTCTCGTTCTCATTGTTGCGGCTATCGGCGTCGTGATTGTCTGTACGGCGCTGCCCATCGCCCACGCGCTCCTCGCCAGCCGCTGGTTCCGTTTCTGCCGATGCCGTCTCATCCACAAGATCGGGCGTGTTTGGAACGAGCGTCGTCGCTGGTTCCTGACCCTGTTGAGCAGTCGCGTCGTCTCTTTCCTCGCCTCGTGGCTTTGTGTCGTGCGCACTCTGCGGCGGGTTTACGTTCGGCTCCTTTGCCTCCGGTGATGTTGACGTGGCTGCTGCCACCACCTCTTCCACAGCCGCTTCCGTGAAAGCGAGGGCTGTCGGAGCGTCGCGTGGTGGACTTGCGGGACTCTCGGCGCCCGCCTGCTGCTTGTCCTTTTTCGCGATGACCGCGGCCATGAGAAGCTTGTCGATCCACTCTCTCACCGGCTGGCCATCCGCGTCGAACGCGCCGTCTGTTGCAGTGCCGACTGCTGCTGCTGCCACTGCTTTTGCAGACGTCGGGGCTGGAGGCGGCGTCGGGATGGAAAGGTTGTCGGTTGCTGTTCGCATATCTGCTGGAGCGTAACCACCTTCTTTTTGTCACGCTCTCCACTGCCTCAACGCCAATAATTGATCAGCACCAATATTTCTAGCGAAGTTGCTCAATTAATTGAAAGATTGAGGAACTCATGCGACTTCGCTCGTGCTTGAACAGAAGTCATGGAGTTCATGGTATTCACCGAGAGTCCTGTCCTGCTTTGCTCACGCTCTTCGTTTGTTTGCATTGGAAATTGCTCTGAAAGGCACACGATTCGTGATGTCATGACCAACCTCCTCCTGGCTGTGTGTTCGTCTCTTGTTGACGAAACGTAGCGACGAACCACTGGCTGACACTGCTTCTTAGTTGTTGAACTTGAAGAAGATGCAGTCGCCGTCTTGCACCTACAGTTCATTTCCCACACGTACGTCCTTGTGTGAGTTTTCCAAACAGAACGACAAAGCAGACTAGCTGCTTGAACGTACCTCGTAGTTCTTGCCCTGGAGCTTCAGCTTGCCCGCTTTCTTCACGGCTTCTTCGCTTCCGACTGCAGCAACAAACAACGCAGCACAATAGCACAGTCCAACGTCGTTAGCGATCTGATAACAA
>JAASFJ010000276.1:0-29166 GCA_023333755.1 Globisporangium uncinulatum
GAATTGTATGCTTGCAACAGGAGAGCATGGTCACTGAGCGCCACCTGTGCTTTGTCTCGCATCTCGAGCGCGAACCGACGAGCTTCCCCTTCCGCGCGCAGAGTCGCCAAGTGCGACGATAGACTATACACCTCCGCACGCAGTTCCTCGATCTTGGCCTTGGGTCTCACTCGACTCGCGCGCATTGCTTGCAGCTCGTAGAATGGGTTCAACGATCACACGCTTTTTCGAAGACGTGCCCTAAATAATGAACATAAAATTTGAATCCTGGACCGAAGCATCTGCCAACATAAAATGTGGATGGCTACATTGTGTTTGGCCAAACAGACCAAGACTGGTCTCAAGTGTCAACGACACCACCAACACACATCTTTCACCAGTCCCGCTTTCCATGGCAACCAGCAGCTCATTCGCAAACTCACTGGCTTCTGCTCACTTCTATCAAGACACACAAGCTCCAAAGTTCGTTGGACGCCAGCAATGGCCGTTCGCCATCCAAGTGACGTCTACACGGCGCTCCCATCGTCGCCTCCTGGTGCTACGGATGGTACCGGAGACCACGACAAGAACTCAGCTCCAGCAGTAGCCACTGTACGACGCTGGTGGGGATGGCTGTGCTGCTCAAGGCACACTCCACCTACGATCTCTGACTCGCAGCAGACCAAAGCCTCGTTCCGTGACCAGCCGAACCCGCTGCAGAACGCGTCCTTGGCGTCCAGGATCGCAGTCAGCTACTTCCAGCCCGTCGTGTCGCTCGGCGCGCGCAAGGTGCTCGAGCCAGAGGACATTTGGCGCGTGTGTCCAGAGGATTCAAGTGCTGTGCTCCATGACCGCTTCGTGCGTGCGTACGAAGCCACCGCCCTTGCAAAGCCAGGTCAGTCGCTGGCAGAGCGTCCAGTGCCGCGCGTCGGGCGGGCGCTCGCGAATGCGTTCCGCCGTGAGATCGGAGTCGGCGTTCTCAACGCGCTCTTGTACCTCGGTGCAATGACGCTACAGCCGTTCGTCGCCCAGGCGATCCTGGACTTCCTCAACGGCCGCGCGAATGTGTTCGGACTCACGAATGGCTACGCGCTCGTAGCGCTCATGACGCTCACGTCGTTTGTAGGCGTCACGTGTCTCAACTACGGCGTCTTTGTCTGCTCACGCATCGGCGTCAACATGCGCTCCATGGTCATGACTGCCGTGTTTGAGAAGGCACTGCGGCTCTCGTGTCGCGCGCGGCAGAGCTACTCGACGAGCGAGATCATGACGATGATGAGTGTCGACTCGGACCGCGTCTTCAACGCGATGCTCTACGCGCAGTGGCTGCCCCTTACGCCACTCGCGCTCGCGGTCACGACTGCGCTCATCGCCGCGATCTACGACGTCACGGCCGCAGTCTGTGGTGGCGTGCTGCTCGCTGCGACGCTGTACGTGTCTGTCAAGCTCGGGGACCGCATCGGCGCGGCCCAACGGGAGTTGCTTACAGCGGCTCAGGAGCGCGTGAAAGTGACGGCCGAGGCGCTGCAGGGCATCCGCATCATGAAGTTCTACACGTGGGAGGACTCAGTGGCGACCCGTGTCGAGACGATCCGCGCGACCGAAGTGACGCTCTACCGCCGCTTCCACTGGCTCCAGGTCGCGAACATGACGTTGCTCGTGCTCACGCCCGTGCTGCTCGGCGGCGTCGTCCTCGGCGTGTTCGTGCTCGTCCGCGGGGACTTGAGCGTCACGGACGTGTACACGCTCATTGCGATCGTCAATATCAGCCGGCTTACCGTGTCGATGTTCCCGACAGCAGTGGCGGCGATGTCGCAAGTCGTCGTCTCGTTCGACCGCTTGGACGCGTTCTTGGCCAGTGAGGAGATCCCAGCGAAGCTCCTGGGTGGCACCACCAACCAAGTACAGCAGCCGTCGCAAGACGAAGATGGAGGGCACATCACGGACTCGCAGCATCCGCCGTCTCTACTGCCATTGCCGTCGTTGATTCCAGGCACAGTCTCGATCCAGAACGCCAGCTTCCGTTGGACTCCGGCGCCGTCAGCTCCTGACGTCGTTGTCGTGAGCACCGAGAGCGCTGCTGTCGCTACCACCACCAACACAGCGGCAGGTACCTTTCGCCTGCGAGACGTAAGCCTCCACATCGACGCGGGGTCGCTCGTGATGATCGTCGGTGCCGTCGGGTCGGGCAAGTCGAGTCTCCTGAACGCGATGTTGGGCGAGATGATCCTAGAGGAGAACGACATCGATGACAACGACAACAGTGCGAACAGGACTCGCACGCAGAGCACAGTGGACGTGGTTGGCAGCGTGTCGTACGTCGCGCAGGAAGCGTGGATCCGCAACGCGAGCGTCAAGGATAACATCCTGTTCGAAGACGCACTGGACGCCACTCGGTACGACACAGTGCTCGAGGCGACCCAGCTCGCAGCAGACTTACGGGCGCTGCCGCACGGCGACCAGACCGAGATCGGCGAGCGCGGCATCAATCTGAGCGGCGGACAGAAGGCCCGCGTCGCGATCGCGCGCGCAGTCTACCGCTCCCAGTACGACCTCTTGATCCTAGACGACCCACTGAGTGCGGTGGACCCGCACGTAGCACACGCAATCTTTGAGCAGTGCATCTTGGGCTTAGCGAGACACCGGACCCGCGTGCTGGTGCTCAACAGCCACTACGACTTGCTCGCGCACGCCGATAACGTTGTGGTTGTCCAGGACGGTCGGATCGTTAGCGACGGTGCGTACAAGGACATGGTCGCGTCGTTTCCGGAGCTGCTGTCGTCGGCGACACTGTCGAAAACGACGGTCGTCGGCGGGAGTGACGACAGTCAAGACGAGGCCGAGGACGGAGGAGTCGATAACGTTGAGATCGACAGCACGGACGACACCGAACGCACGCGCGATTCTTCAGCTGCGACGAGCGCAACGAATTCGACGACGGCTCCTGCCACGGTTGACAAAGAGTGCACGAGAGAGCCGAGCTCCTCGAGTTCTACAGACGCGGACGGCCACGCGACCAACCTGATCCAAGCAGAAGACCGCGTGAAAGGCAAGGTGAGTGGCTCGACCTACAAGGCGTACTTTGACGAGACCGGCGTCGACGGTGTCGCAGTCGTCGCGTGCATCCTCGTGGCGTTCGTCGCTAGCCAAAGTGTGCGCACGCTCGTGGACTGGTGGCAAGGCCACTGGGCAGACAACATGCCGACAGACAGCGCAGACGCAGACGCAAACTACTCGTCACTGTCGTTCAGTCTGTGGTACGCCGGCCTCATCGTTGCGTGCTGTGTCACGACGCTCGCGCGCGGGCTCCTCCTGCTCAAGTCGTGCATGCGGAGCTCCAAGAACCTGCACGACGAGCTCTTCCGCCGTGTGCTGCGCGCACCCGTGAACACGTACTTTGACGTCACGCCTGTCGGCCGCATCCTCAACCGCTTCTCGGGCGACCTCGACCAGATGGACGCGACCCTGCCGCTGCAGTACCAAGGCTTGTTCCAAGCCGTCGCAACGTTCGTGGGCGCGCTCGTCGTGTGCGCGCTCGCATCGGTCTGGGTCGGGCTCTCGTACGTGCCGATCCTCGCGGTCTTTGTCGCGACAGGACTGTACTTTAAGAAGACGTCACGCGAAGTCAAGCGCCTCGACGGCGTCAGCCGCACGCCTGTGTTCAACCTCTTCAACGAGACGCTGAACGGCCTCTCGACGATCCGCGCGTTCGACGCACAAGCGACCTTCACGCAGCTTAACGCAGCTGCTGTTGACGACAATGCGTCGTTCTACATGGCGTTCTGGGCCGCTGCACGCTGGCTCGCGATCCGCATGGACTGGCTCTCGGTCGCGATCATCTTGGTCGTGTCGCTCTACTTGGTCGCGACGACCGGCGACGTCGATCCAGTCGTCGCGGGCATCTCGCTTACGTACTCGCTCATGCTCACGTCCGTGGTCCAGCAAGTCGTACGTTCGGCCGACCGGACCGACACGGCGATGACGAGTGTCGAGCGGCTGCTGCACTTCCGGAACATCCCAGCTGAAGACGACAGCGGCGACGCCAGTGGTCTGCAGATCAACACTGAGCTCTGGCCGTCACGTGGCGCGATCCAGTTCACGCAGGTGTGCATGAAGTATCGTCCCGAGCTCCCGCTCGTCCTGCGTGGCGTGACGATGGCGATCGCTGGTGGTGAGACCGTGGGCATCTGCGGTCGCACAGGCGCCGGTAAGAGCTCGCTCATGGCCGCGCTCTTCCGCCTCTGTGCGTTCGAGAGTGGCACGATCGCGATCGACGGCGTCGACATCCAACGCGTGCGTCTACGCGACCTCCGCCGCAGCCTCGCGATCATCCCGCAGGACCCTGTGCTCTTCAGCGGCTCGCTCCGTGACAACCTCGACCCCTTCCGCACCTACACGGATGCTGCAATCTGGGCAGTGCTCGAGCAAGCGCACTTGGCGTCGACTGTGCGCAAGTGGGGCGTCGGTCTCGCGTTTGCCGTGTCCGAGAGTGGCGAGAACCTATCGGTCGGCCAGCGCCAGCTGCTCTGTATCGCCCGCGCACTGCTGAAAGACAGCAAGATCGCGGTGCTCGACGAAGCCACTGCGAGCGTCGACTCGGCCACCGACGCGCTCATCCAAGCGACGATCATGCACGCGTTCGCCGTCAAGACCGTGCTCGTCATTGCGCATCGGATCCACACGATCCTCCACTGCGACAAGATCGCAGTCCTGGCTGCTGGTCGCGTCGTCGAGTTCGGAGCGCCGGCGGTGCTGCTCGCGACGCCCGACTCGGTCTTCGCGTCGCTTGCGAGGCGGTCGACCCACCACTAAGGAGCGACTATATACCGTAGATGGTACCTGCCGTAGTCGTTCGTTGCTTCCTACACATACATTCATCCTTCACTCTTCACTCTTCAGGCACGCACCCACGGAGCGACAACCGGCCGGCTCTACCGGACCGGCAGCTCGTCGGCTGTGTCGCTAGTGTCGCTTGAGCAGAGCGTAAAGATCGGCGCAATCATGGCGCTCTCGAAGCGCAGGACGAGGAAGAGCACTTCCATGAGCCAGTGCTGGACGCCGCCTGTGACGAGGTTGCTGTAGACGCCACCCGAGTGGACAGTGCACCCTTGGTGCGCGTCTGTCGGACTCGCCGGCTCAAAGCGCAGAATCGTGAGCGAGCGCGACCACGACGCTGGCTCGCCAACGCTGCGCTGCACATCCAACGCGCCGTCGAAGCTGCGGATGAAGAGCACAAAGTCTCCACGCTCGCGACGGAGCCGTCCAATGAGCTCGACTGACCGCGAGACGCGCCCAGTCCCTGGGTCACAGATCGCACGGTATACGATCATTGCGTCGTCGCTCACACGCTGCAACAAGTGGACCTGGACGATCAGAACGACAGTGTCAGGACCTCTCGCTCTCTCTCTGTCTCTTTCTATACGGCACCACAGACGACGACGCACCGTGACATACAGCGCAGGACTAAAGAAGCTCGCGTACGTCTCGGTCGCGACCTTGTCCCACGTCTCGTCGAGCAGTTCGTGGGCTCGAATGTGTGGGAAGAACTTGGAGAATGTGAACTTGACAGACGCGCCGTCGAGATGGCGCCGGTCGCTCCACCCAAGTACACGGAAGCCGAGGACGCTTTGGACCACTGACGGATCAGTGGCCTCTTGTGAGTAGGCGTCCACTTCGTTCAGTACGAGCGTCACGAGTCCACGCCAGTGGGCAGCCGACACGGGCGTAAAGCAGCGCTCGACGACCTTCTTCTCGGCCTGTTGAGGCACCGCCAGCAGCAGTCACATGATCGTCAGTAGTCCATCTCTCATCTGCTCCAGCCACTCATTCCCGTACCTCAAGGTGTACCTTGAGCTGCTCGAGACTCGGTCGCTCGCTTGGTGGTTCCCTAAACACTCGACAGAGACGCGCGTTCTCTTGTTCGAGCGCTTGGGACTCGCTCGTGAGCTCCAGCAGCCGCAACTGCGTCTCGAGCGTCACTGCCGCCTTCTTTGTACGCACAGCTGCTTCCTGTTTGCAGCGTCCGTCGTTCCGTCAACCAACCTACAAACCAACCTACAGAGCTCTGGCTCGCACCTTTTTGCGCTCCATGAAGCGCCTTTGCACTTCGCGGTGCTGGAACTTGCGCATGTCGGAGGACGCGCGCCGTTTGCGCTTCTTGGTGACCGTGGTCGGCGTTGGTTTCGGTAGTTTGCCACCCTTGTTTGGTGGGTGTGTCGTGAGTTTCGTGGTACGTTTCGACACTGGGGCTGCGAGCAAAAGGGACTCGAAGATCAGCTGGTCCGTATCGCTCCAGCGCTGCGGCAGCATGACCTGCGCGTCGTCGGCGCCAGGGACCTCCGGCGTGGCCGAGAGCTGGAAAGACACCATCAGGAAGGCGACGAAGCGTTCTCTCGGCTCTTTGCCGAGTGGCGACTCAAATGGATAGCCACGTATACTTGGTACAATGTATACTGGATAATCGGACAGGTCTTTCTAATTTGCCATCACATACAAGAATGACCTCGGCGAAGTCAGGTCGCCCCTCACGAGCAGTGCTGCTGCTCCTGCTCCTGGCACTAGCGCTCGCTGTCACGCTCCTCACCACGCTCTCGAGCCGCAGCGGACCGAGCGCCGCCGACATCCACGCGCCTCGCCTCCACAATCTCGAGCTCCTGCGCCACCCGCGGCCACGCGAGCTCTGGACGCCGGCGGACTTTGAGTGCGTCGGCTGGCGCGCAACACGCGCATGCGACCCGCTCGGTGCGCGGGACCCTGCGCGCGACCGTCGCTGTGACGAGCCGCTGCTACCGTACAGCGCAGGCTTCTGCGAGGTGCGCAACCGGTCGTCCGGCGAGGTCTTCCACGTGATGCGCGCCACGTGCAGCGCATGGTGGTGGAAGAAAGTCCCGACGCTCACGTGCGCAGACGCCCGCGCCTTTACCGACTTTAGCATCCATGCTACGCGGTTTACGCAACCATCCCCACCACTACCATCACCTGTCTCTGACAGGGACACCCGCCGTGGCATCGCGCTGATTGCGTATCCGAAAGTCGTCGCCGGCGTGTACGCGATCGTGCGCACGCTCCGGTCGCTCGGGTGTACGCTCCCAGTCGAGCTCTGGATCCACGCGCGCGAAATGCGCGCGTCTCACTCCGTGCTCCAAGCGCTCGTGACGCACTACAACGCAGTCGTACGCGTCATCACGGACCCACGCGCGACTGCGTTCCTCGCGAAGCCCTACGCAGTGTACCACTCGCAGTTCGAGAGCGTCCTGTTCCTCGACTCGGACAACGTCCCGTTACGTGATCCGACTGACTTGTTTGCGTCCCGTGAGTTCGCCACGTTCGGGACGCTCTTCTGGCCCGACTACTGGCGTGCAGCGTCGCTCGCGAGTCCGTTCAACGGCCACGCACAGAGCGCACTGTGGGAGCTCCTCGAGATGCCGTTTATCGACATGTTTGAGCAAGAGAGCGGCCAGCTGCTCGTGAACCGGTCCCGGACCGCGGGTGCGCTCGAGAAGCTCTTGTTCTACGCGACGGCGACGCCGACGCTGCTCACCGACTGGGCGCTCGTGTACGGCGACAAGGACCTCTTCCGGCTCGCGTGGCTCAACACGAGCACGCCGTTCTACTTTGATCAGCACTTGCTCGCGCTCGGAGGGCTCTACGACGTCAGCACTGACACGTTCTGCGGCCTCGCGATGCTTCAACGAGACGCGCGTGGTGAGTTTGTCTTTATGCACCGGAACCAAGCCAAGCTGAACGGCCGACGCGACCAGAGCGTGCTCATCACGCACGTCCAGACGTTCACAGGCGGTTCTGGCGTGGCCACTGCGTTGGACTCGGAACTGGACAAGTACCGCGTGCTCACGAAGCGGCAGTGGATGGGCCAGCGGATGTGTTTCTTGCTCGACCCCGAGACGCCCGCAGGCGACCGGACGCCGTACGAGATCCAGAGCGTTACGAGCTTGCCGTTCGCGGAGTTGGAGCACCGTGCGATCCTCTTTTCGATCGAAGGCCGTGGGCTGTTGTCGCAAGAAGAAGAGGCGGAGCTCGTGGTGCTGGAAGCGAGCAATCAGCCGCACACGACGTCGAGCGCCACTGTTGTGCTTGGTGTGCTCGCGGTTCTTGGTGTCGCGACGGTGCTGGGCGTGGGCTGGAAGGTCCGGTTGCGGCGTGGCAATGTCTTGTTGCAGCTCCAAACGAAGGACCGGCGCTTCTCAATGTGAACGTCTCGACTGGTACCAGTACCAGTACAGGTTGTAGGAACTGGAACACAGGAAAACCTGATCTTTATATTCTTTTTGATAGGTTTAGAGATGAAGAACTACTGTACTGAATGAAATAACGTTTTCCGGAACTGGTCACAGATCACCTGAAGCTCCAGCGCAGTCGACAGCGAGAGAAGGAGCTCAAGCTGCTGCATGACCCGCTCTGGGACATCTGAGAGCTCTCACGAGAAAGAGAGAGAGGACTGAACCCGATCGATCGATACACATGCAAGTTCGCCCCATACACCCACCAACTCCCCCCCACGACACTCTCTCGCTCGCTCTCTCGCGTGACTATGACGCGACGTGGGAGTCGGTCGTCGCTGTCGGCGGCTTGTAGCACTCGGGAATGTACTTCAGCTGGAATGAGTCGAACGCGTACTTGTCTTTGCCCGTGTTCGCGAGCACGTTCACGTTCACGCGCCACACTCCGCGCTCACGCATAGCGGCGCACAAGTGCACGCCCTGCTTGACGTGGAACTTGTCGACGAGGATTTGCGAGCTCTCGAGCGTCACGGACATGGCCGTGCGGTCCTTCCCACTCTTACAGCACGTCGTGCGACCTGCGCCGAGCCGGCGGCAGATGTCGCTCGTCTCGAGCAGAATGTTCACGTTCTTCTTTTGCACGTGCGGCTTGATCGCGACGTTGAGCTTCTCGAGGAGGATCGCGAGCTGCGCACCGATGCGCGGCAGCTCGGCGACGCACGCGTCGTTGCAGGCCGAGCCGACGTGGTGGGCGCGCTTTACTTGACGAACGGCTGGAAGACGCGGAAGTACCGGTCGAGCATCTGCACGCTCTCGTAGTTGATCTCGTCCTGTACGCGCGTGTCGAACATCGTATTCGCGACAGACTGCATGTCGTTGATGCCTGGCGTGAACATGACTGCGTGGAGCTTCACTGGTCGCCCTCTTGAGCAAGTCTGGCAGCCCCACAAAGATCTCGGACGGGAGCGCGAACTTCACGACGACTTCGGAGCCGCTCGCAGCGCTCGACACGTCGGCGCACTTGGCGTACCGCAGCCGTGTCTGTGACCTGGAGACTCACCGACGTGTTGAACCACTTGACGCCCTCGACCATGTCTTCGACCATGCCCTTCTCGTTCCGAACCGTGCTCAACAGCGACCCGATGCGGATGAGGAACCCAGTCGAGCAGATGAGCTTCAGCCGGTCCATGTGCACTGGCGACTTGCTGTTCACAGCGAGCCCGAGCACCGTGAGGAACGCCGCGGACGCGACCGCGAGCACTTGGCAGCGCACCACGTCCTGGCGCTGCTCAATCTTCTCGAGCAGCTTCTCGTTACCCGGCGACTGGGCCGACGCGATCAGCAGTCGTCGCAGTCCGCCGTCCTTGAAACCCGAGCACGCGCGGTATTCGAGGACGCTCAACGTCACGCGCACACGGAGCACGATCTGGAGCAACAGCAGTGCCACATGGAAGCGTGCGTGTGTGCGTGAACGATTCGATTCTTCTGTGGCAATCTCTATGTACAAAATCTAATTAGCTACAATGTCGCTTGGTTTTTGTTGCGCCTCATGTCAACGACGTTCTTCGTGCTGGTGGCGATCTCGTTGTACGCGGCAGGCAGCTTGAGGCTCGACATGGCTCGGTCGAGTGAGGCGCACGAACTGGAGCACGTCCAGTCGCTCCACTTGAGTACGAGCGGGAACAGTGACTGCACGAAGCGACGCCGTTCGCGGCCGTGAATCTTCTTGTGCAGCTCGGCGGTCATCCAAATCTCGTGAGCTGTGCGTAAGAGGGGATGAGAGCATCAGAAGACGAGCATACAGCTTGCGACGGCGCGCCGGTGAGATGTGTGCTTGGCGGTGCTGCGCGGCTTGGCGTTCTTCGCCTTCGCCACGATGCATGGAGGCTTCTAACGAGTGGTGGGCTGCGGTGAGACGAATGGATCGGCGCTCGCGAGCAGATAAATGGGCTCATGCGGAATGGTGGGAGGCCGACGGCAAACGCTCGCTGGCCTCCGAGCCGCTCGTTCTTCGCTGAAGATGGCACCAGCGGCGCACGCAGGTGCTCGAACGGAGGTGGAGCGAAACCGAACGGTAGAATGGTTGGACTGCAGTTGGGACCGGCGCCACCATCTGCACGCAGGGACGCAGGGACGCGGCGACTGCAGGAGCATGGCGCGTAGAAGGAAAGCCTCGGTGACGCTGAAAGCGACGACGATGGCAACGGCGACGGCGTCGGCGCTTTCAGCGTCACCGAGTTCATCGGGAGTGGCGGTGGTGCGTTCTTGTGTGTGGGTCAGAAGTGGGACTTGGTGTGGTACACAAACGTCCGAGCCACATTTTGATTGACAAGGAAGGTATCATTGACCAATGGAGCTGCCGGCGGCTCCGCCTGCGAATGCGACCGCGACAGCCACCGTGCTCAAGGAACTGGCGGTGCTGAGCCAGCAGGGGACGCCGAATGCACACGCGCTCTGCTCGGCGCTGACCACTGTGTCGCAGTGCTACACTGTGCCCGTGCCGAGCCAGTCCGCGAGTACGATCGCGGCCGCACTGCACGAGCTGCGTCATCTGCTGCAGCAGCACCGGATCTTTGGGGACGTGGACGGCGCAGTAGTGTACGCGGCGCCCGCAACGCAACAGGCGCTCGCGCGCGGGCTCCAGCTGCTCTGGGCACACGCCATGACGTACCAGCTGCACCACGCGCTCATCGACATTGTACGCGCGATCGACTCGCTCCCACGCGCCATCGCGTTCTGGAAGAAGCTGCGTCGTCGCCGCGTACGTGCGACACTGCAGGACGGACCGTTCGAGTGGCTGCTGCCGAGGTGCGTTATGATAGCGAAGCGTGGGTATTGAATGAGGTGTGAGAGAGGCCGACTAGCTCACGGGTGATGGATGGTGGCAGTTCGGAGCGGATCTCCATTGACGAGAAGATTCGGAGCCTCGAAGCCACGCTCGAGGAGCACTTGGTGCGTGGTTGTGTGTGTGTTTGTGCGCTTGTAGAGAGAGAGAGCATGCCGTCTCACGCTCTGTATGACGCATATTGCGGCGTCTCTAGAAGAAAGTGGGGATGCTCAAGGAGCAGACCGCCAAGTCCACGAGCAGCTTCGTGGACTTTGAGCAGCTGCAGAGCGACATGCGCACTGGGATGCGGCTGCTCGAGTTCACGTACAGTACAGCAGGCATTGCCGCACCGCGCAAAGGCGACGGGGCGTTCACGAAAACGGACCCGCTTCTGGGTGTCGCGTTTGCGTGTGGTGCGTGATTGGTGATGTTTCAGTAGTCGGCGCTACGCGTGACACGGTCTCCGCTGATGACGTCACCATGTACTCATGTACCCACATGAACATGGATGTCTTCCCAACCAGGCGACGAGGTGTTTGGGCCGGCCACGAACAGCGTCACGACTGCGGAGGACGTGCTGGCGTCGCTGCGACGGCTCGAAGCGAACTTGGGTCGCTTTAAATGTGCCCAGGACGACTTTGCGTTGTGCTTTAACAAGGCGCTGGCTCCGTGCCGCATCCCGTCCAAGCTGCGCCAACGGTGCGGTTGCCTCTCTCTCTTTGTATCTCTATCTCGTTCTCCCACACATCTAAACGGGTCCCTATGTCTCTAGCTGGCTCCACGTGACCGTAGCAGCGCTGTGCGTGACAACCGGCGGCCTCTGGGCCCTAAACAACCAGAAAGAGTTCCAAGCCGCTGCTCGGACCGTCCAGGAGGCGATCCTCGAGTTCCTCAACGAGCACATGATTGAGCCAATCCAGTACGTACATACGAGAGGAGAAGAGATTCGGGAAGGTACCGTCAGCTAACCGTGCTGTCGCTGTCGCTGTCGTTAGAGCGATCGTCGGCGAAGTGATCCTGAACCAGAAGCCCGAGATCCAGGACCCTGGAGCGCTTCTCGACGCAAAGCTCAGTCTCCAGCGCATGCTCGCAGACTTTGTACGCGACACGACGCCTGGAGCGACGCCTGCGGAGCTCGCGCGCGTGATGGCCGACATGGACATGTCGGTCGTCTCGCTCCAGTACGAGAAGCAGATCTCGAGCGCGCTCAAGAACCTCATGTCGGGCGACATTGTGCGCATGCTCCTCATCCAAGTCCAGTTCATCAAGAAAGAGCTCATGGTCGCCATGGGCGCGATCGACGAGCTCATGCACGCGAATCAGCTCAACCTGCAGCTCATGGCGACTGTGCCGACGTTCCTCGTCTTTGGCGGGCTCTACGTGGCGCTCCAGCGCGTCTTTGCGTTCGTCTACAAGCGCACGAGCGAGCGGCTGTTCACAGACCCGAGCGAAGTCGCCGGCTTCTTGCGCGTGAACCTGCGCGACATTGAACGGCTGCTCAACAAGCAGAACCGTGGCGGGAGTGATGGAGGTGCTCAGCTTGGTGTGCGCGACCTCGGGCTCCTCATTCTCTTGCTCCACCAGCTCCGCGACACGTTCGACAGCTACAAAGCCGGCGTCTTCCACGAAGACGAACAGGAGCGGTTCGAAGAAGACCTGAACGACTTGATTGAAGAAGGGCTGCTCGTCGCCCAGCAGCTCGCAGTCATCCAGCGCATGTACCACTCGCACCCGTTCCTCCAGAGTTCGCCACTCCACGCACGGTCGCTGCTCCGCTAAGTCTCGTAGTCGCTTGGCCGCTACGCGAGCTGGTAGTCTTGCGGCGCGTAGTACTCGGCCAGCAAGCGGTAGATGTAGGACGGCTGGTGCGCGCCCGTATTGGTAATGTACAGGCTCACGAACTCGGGCGGGACGTAGTCGTACGCGGGGTTCAGCACCTCCAACTGCAGCCAACCAGCCACACACACACAGCGTCAGTCAGTCTCCCACACTCCCACACTCCCACACTCCACCAAGGTCTCAGCAGCCAACCAGTCCCCATCCATCGCCATACATTCTCGACCGTGTCTTCGTAGTTGTAAATGTTGGACGGCGCAATGAGTTCGTTGAGCACGTCGAGGTCGTGTGCGTAGAGCGGACAGAGCTTAATCAGCCCCGCGACGCACACAACGGGGACCGAGTACTTCTTGGCGGCGAGCGCAATGTTCTGGAGCCCCGACTGCGCAATGAGCCCGCCGTTCGCAACGACTGCAGCCGCCGGGACAACGACTTTGTTCACGCGCGCCATCATCGCAAAGACTGCGCTGTCGGGGAGCACCGTCACGTCCATGCCGTGCTGGGCGAGCGAGTGGGCCATGCGCTGGCCATTGAGTGACGGTGCGGACTCGACGACCATCACTTTGAACTGCCGCTTCTTTGCAGCGGTCTGGAGGAACTCTTCGACCGACGTCGACTGTCCGAACGTCAAGATCACCTCACTATAGAGAGAGATAAAGAGGCTCATTAGAGGACTCCAGACCCACCCATACAAACTTTCATACAATAGTTAAACAACGTACTCGGCGTGGATGTACTCCATGGCCTGGTCTGCAATGTTCACGTGGAGACTGTCGATCTCGTCAATGAGCTCTGCGATGCCTTCGTTCACCGACTAGAGAGAGAGAAGGGAGGTTAAGTGGGCAGTAAGCAGTCAACTGAGAGCGAGTACGACCGACGTACGAGCTTGAGGTCGGCGATGGGAATCGAGAGGTCCGTGTCGGTGCCGGGCGTGAGGATCGTGCCGAGCGAGCGGGACGCCTGGTACTGGCGGCTCGTGCTGCTGTTGCTGCTCTTGGGCGCTCCAGCGTCTGCCAGCGCAGGGTTCGGGCTCTCGGCGTCGGTCTTGAGAGCGGCCAAGTACTCTTCTCGGATGATGTACAGCACACGACGCACAACGTTCCCAATCGCCAGCTCTGGTTTCATTCCCATCCATCCACAGTCGAGTGAGTGTGTGTGCCGCATAGAAAAACAAGAGAGAGAGTGACGTACGTACCACGCGAGTGCGCCTTTGTGAGCATGTGGCCGAGCTGCCGGACCTTCTCCATGATTTCGCCCGCGGTTGTCCACTCCACCGTCTCAATCTGTGCGTTTGTGTCAGTCAGTCCCAGTCGCCTATGCAATTGCTTCCTCTAAACGCTGTTTGTAAGCCAGGAACGCACCACGCGGCTCAGCAGCATCGTCGTCTTCTTGGCCGTGTCGTACGAGCCCGTGAGCTGTCTGTGTGGTTTGTACGTTACGCATCGTCATAGACACGTTAGAAAGAGGCGGGAGGTGCTCAGCCTTCCCATGCAAAGCAGCGAGCGGAGCGCACCGGCGCTTGAGGCTCAGCACGAGGTCGTCGACGCTTGCGCGCACGGCGGGGCGTTCCGCCAGCCAGCGCTGGAGCTCCGCCATTGCTTTCTTTGGTTTTTTTATTGTGAAGACGCGATAAAGATTGGCGAAACGAAACTTTCCAGTCGTTTACTTGGTGTTTGTAACGATTCGCGCGAATCACTGTTGTGAATGAATTCCCCTCAAACCACTTCTAGAAACCCAAGCTGGAACCAAGTGAAGCACTCGAGACGATGGACGCTCTCATGCGTGTGCTCGCGGCCAAGAAGCGCGAGGCGTCGCAGCTGCAGGCCGAGAAAAAACCGAGCGAAAAGTACCTTCGCCGCGCTGAAGTAGAGGCGCTGCGCCTCGAGCGCGAGGCCACGGAACATCAGCTCGCGACCAAAAAACGGCGTCTCGACACCGCTTTGACAAGCGACGCCACAACCACGACTGCAGCGCCGCTTGCCGAGGTAGCGCAAAGCAACAGCAGCGACGCAGCAGACGACGCTGCGACCACTGCGGCGCTCTCGCTGCCGTGGAGTGAACTGAAACGCCGCTTGCGGGAGTTTGGTGTGCCGATTACGCTCTTTGGCGAGAGCGCACGTGCGCGCGTGGACCGGCTGCGGCTCGCTGAGCACGACGCTGCGTCGCGACACGCAGACGACTTGGAAGGCGGCCACCGAACGACTCGGAGCCGCTTTGTGGGCGAACAAGCCGCACAAGAGGCCGCTGAACACGCGGAAGATGCCGAACGGTTCGAAGGCGACGACGACGACGACGACGACAAGGACAGCGACATTGGGGACCAGCGCATACACCACAGCGGTAGCGACCGTCCAGGAGCCTCCGCTGCGACCAATAAGAAGCGAGAGCAGCGTGGCGACCAGCCAATCAGCGACAACCTAGACGACAACCTGGACAACGAGCAGGACCTCGACAAGCTCGTCTACCGGTTCTTCAAGACGATGCTGCAGGCGTGGGAGCGGGACTTGGGCGCCCGCCCGGACCACGTGAAGCGCACCGCACAGGGAAAGATCGCGACGAAGACGATGAAGCAGTGCAAAGACTACATCCGGCCGCTCTTCAAGCTCTGCAAGCACCGGCAAGTGCCAGCGGATATTCTTCCGCACTTAGCCGAAATTGTCCGGTTCTGCCGCCAAGGCGAGTTCGTGCTGGCGAACGACGCGTACATTAAGCTCGCGATTGGGAACGCGGCGTGGCCGATTGGCGTGACGATGGTCGGGATCCACGAGCGGACGGGGCGGGAGAAGATCAATTCGAACAAACAGGCGCACGTGATGAACAACGAAGCCCAGCGGAAGTACCTCACGTCGGTCAAGCGCCTCGTCTCGTACGCCCAGTCGGTCTCGAACGTCCTCCCGTCCAAGAAGGTGGCATAACGTAGTGGAGACGGCAAGCGGCCGACAAGACGGACCGCAACCCAACCCAACCCAACCCAACCCAACCCAACCCTTCTCTGCCTTTACTGTACCCTTCTCTCCTCCTTGGCTTGGGCTCTCTCTCTCTCTTGGGCTCACAGGAGCGGCTCCTGCTTGACGAACGGACCTGAAACGGGACCACCGCCGCCTCCACGCATCAGTGGTGGGAACCCACTCCCACTGGGGCCGCCTGGAGGCGGGCCATGGTGGAACGCAGGCGGGAAGCCGCCAGTGTGCGCTGGAAAGTGTCCGCCGCCTTGGCCACGCTGCGCTTTTTGAGCGAGGAAGTGCCGGTAGTCGTGGTGGATGCCCGCCAGCAGCTCGCTCGTGAGGTCCCGGGCGACCCGGAAGCTGCGCTCCGTGTCGGCCGACACGAGCACGACGAGCGGCTCGTGGAGCTCTTCGACGCCGCCTTCTTTCGAGCCCGACCCGCGGCCCCGCACGCGGACCTTGGCGTTCCCGCCTGCGTCTGCACTGATGCGCTTCATGTTGGCACCTGCGTGGCCAATGATCCGCCGCGTGACGCTGAACTCGGTGTCGTTCTCAATGCCGACAACCATCTTTTCGAGAAACCCCGAGCCGCTCGGGTCTTTCGACAGCGCAGCCGACGCCCCCATGGGACCACTGGCGACACCGCCGATCGACGGCGGTGGCCCCATCCCACGCGGACCTGGCGGACCAGCACCAGCGCCACATCGCTCGGCGAACGCGTCTGCGAGCTGCTGCGTGACCTCGAGCGAGAGCGGCCCCATGCGCACGCCGCGGTCGCCGACAATGCGCTGGATCTGCGGCTCGGCCGACGAGATCGCTGGGGCATTGAGCGCGACTGTGAAGCGCACTTGCACGGGGAACGGCGACAGCGCCGTCGTCGGGCCAGTGCCGCCGGTACTGCTCGTGAACGCGCCTGGGATGAGGTTGGCAGTAACTGGCGACGCGGCTTCAAAGATCCCAAGCACGTGCCGGTCCGACATGTTGAGCAGAAAGAGCGGCGCACCGGGTACGACGTGCGTCGCCGCGTTCGCTTCCTGGTCCTTCGCGAGCCCAAACACCATGCGGCCAAAGCACTCGTCGATCGTCGCGTTGTTGCACGCAAACACAAAGCCCGGGAGCGACACTGGATAGCGGGGTGTCGGTACAGGACCACCTGCGCCAAAGCCTGGGAGGGGGAGGGGACCGGGGCCACCAAAGAGACTCTCGGCCGCATCCCGACGCCGTGCAGCGAGCTCTGCGGCACCGCCTGGCAGCCGCTGCTCGTCTTCGACCGACTTGTAGTGGAGTTGGATCTGCGCTTGGTTGAACAGGAGCCGCACGAGCGCGTGGCCCACGTCCGTGTCGAGCTCCAAGCCATTCGGACTTTACACCACACACCCACATTGTCAGAGACGTCCAACCCAGTCTGCCACAACACGACAGCAGGTTACAACGCACCAGTCGGCGACCGCGAGCTGCTTGTTCTCAAACTGCTGCAGCCGCTCCCACGGACACTCGCAGATGCGGAGCCACTCGACGCCGAACGCCCCCGACCAGGTCGCTTTCCCGTCGCTCGTGTACGGCACACTTGCGGCCGCCAAGTCCTCTCCTGCATTGTCGTTGTCGACACTATCGGCCGCGTCTGCTGTCGTCTTGGCCGCTCCCGCGACCTGGAGCATCGCTCCAGGGACGAGGCGAGCGAGGCCTTGAAAGTGCCGACTCGGACTCACCGTCACAACGAGAAACACATCGTCTGACGTCTCAGCTGCGAGCTTAAGCGCCTGGGCAGTCGCACTCGGCAGTGCCCACTGGTGAAAGTGCACGCCGTGAGCGAGGTTCCGGTAGCTCTGGGAGTGCACGAGAAAGTACTTGCAGCGCTTGTTCGCGTCCGGGAGCAGCGGTGCTAGTGGCGGCGCTTGCTGCGGTCGCTCGGCCATAGCAAAGTTCGCACGGCCATGAGACTGGTGGTGCTGACTCTCGCGTCCACTTCCAGGTCCGTTTCCAGGTCCAGAGCTTCTGCCACTGCGTGGGTCGTTCTCGCCGCCTTTCGGGAACGGCCGCAGCTCCTTCTCGCCGTGGGCAAAGTGGCACTCGTCGTTAAATGGGCAGCTGCCTTGTTTCTCCCAGTGTTTGCAGATCGCAATCTTGAAAAACTCGTTCACCGGCTGCGCTTTCCGGCGCTTCACGTTCTCTTCGTCTGCGACCTTCGCTTGGAGCGAAAAGTCCGCCATATCCGGACATTCTTCCCGTGCGAGCTTAATGTGGCTGGGATCAGCATAGGATAATATACAGTATACACGTTAGCTAATGGTGGCGACCAGGTAGTCAGTATACAGACATACCGGTACCGACAGCTCGAGCCGTGCGAGCAGAAGCCCTGCTTGTAGAACGCGCACTCGACACGCTCTTCGTCCGGCACGTGGCGGAACGGGCACTCGGGCACTTGGCACTCCATCCCCCAGCGGCACTCAGGCATCCGGGACATGTCGAACTAGGGCGTTCATCGTCGTCACCACCCACAGACCGTTCGTTGTGTTTGTTAGTCAAAGGCGGACTGGGACGGGCACCTCCAGCAGCCACGTACTTGGTGCAAAAACTCGCAGCTGTCGCCCTTCATGCAGAGGGCGCGGAGCCAGTGGCGGCAGACGACTGTGCCGCGCTTAAAGTCCTTGCGGCCGCCGTGGCCGTTGTCGTCGTCCATGCCCTCGTCCTTTGGGAGCATGGGCTCAAAGTCGAACGCCAGCGTGCGCTCCTCGTCCTCACGGAGTAGCAGTCCGAGCACCATGTTGTATGTGCCTCACCGTCGCTCCTTCTCTTTCTTGCTCTCACCCACCCACTCGCGCCTGTCGAGGTCGGTGGTCGTGCGAATGGCGCTTTCTCGAGCCAAAGTCACACCATCCAGATGTAGCGTATCCATTCGACAAAGTGCGAAAAAAGAGCGCATGTCTCTCACTTTATTCACTATCACTTCCCGTTTCTTCCCTCGTCTTCGACGCCAGTGCATCGCATTGCATCGCTTCGAGCTGCGTGGGCGTAGCTGCTCGCCTTCACTCTTCCTCCGTTGGCGCAAAAAGACCCCCTTCCCCTCCACTATGAGCGCACTGCCTTCTTCTTCGTCCTATGGCCACTCGAGCGCCGCTGCGATCGCTGCGTCACTCGCACCCGCCGGCACGAAGCGCCGCTTCGCCGACCCCGAGTACATTGCCATCTCCGAGTTCCTCAGCAGCGTGGGCGAAGTAGACGAGCAGGACGCGCACAGCGGACTCCCAAGCAGCAGCTTGAGCAGCCAGGTAGCGCGCAAGAACGACGTCGCTGTCGTTGCAGCAGCGCTGCAGCACAAGCGCGCTCGGTCGGACCTGACGCCCAGGGGTATGCGTGACACTACCAACAACCACACGGGGGTGGGGAAGAGCCGTGGTGCGTTCAGAGCAATACTGAAGCTTAATATTGAAGCCGAGTGAATGGACTGAGCCAGCGGCTGCGTGTGACTCGTGTGTGCAGGACACAACGGAACGAAGGACGCGGCTGGGACAGAGCTGTCGGACGGGTATCCGTCACCAGGTCGCCTATCGACCGAGAGGCGGGTTAACATGAAACGAGCGATGGCTACAGCTACTATGGACGGACTCTCAGGGTGCGTCTGTGGCTCAGCTTGTCGTGTTGGGAAGGAATCGACAGTGGTGCTCTGCTCACGCTCTTCCGGTCGTCGATGCACACAGTGGAGAGGGGGACGAGAGCGACGACAAGAGCGACGACAAGAGCGACGAAAAGCGCGCGGTCGCGACGTCGCGCCACACGAAGCTCACGAAGCTCGAAGCGCGCGTGCGGGGCCTCGAACGCGACAACCTGCACTTGAAACAGACGCTCTTGCTTGGGAAGAACGGGTCCGTCATGATCGCTGGCCGCGGCAGTCGCGACAGCATCCAACGGCTGCTCTCGGAGCGCACAAAAGTCGTGACTGAGATGGTCGAGCAGCTCAACGCCGCGGTGCTGACGGTCGACGACGCGGCTCGTGTGTGGCACGCGCAGTGCCGCGTCGGCGTCGGCGTGCGCGAGTGGGACGCGTTCGGCCGCGTCGAGACGATCAACCTCTGGACCATGATCCGCTCGGTCTTTTCCACGATCGCAGTCGACATTGTAGAGCTCCGGCCGCACCTCCCGGACGGCGAGATGGTGCGTCGTGCGTCGTGGGCGGCTCTTGTAGGAATGGCGACGACGGCAGCAACGGGGGACTGACGCTCTCTCTCGCTTACGTGTCGTTTGTCGTCTGTCGGCTGTCGACTATCGATCGCCTCCTCCAGATCCTGACCAAGTGGCGCGTCCAGGGCGAGATCGCGTCGGCGGCGCAGCTCGAGACGGTGTGTTCGTCCGAGGACTGTCCCGAGACGATGCGCGTGGCGTTGCGTGCGATCAAGTCGAGCGACCTCACGTTCACGGTCACGACGTACGTGATTTTCCAAGACGGGCAGATCGCGGAGCAGCACCACTGCTGGGACCAGGTCGGCGTCTTCAAGCGGCTCTTTGGCGGCGAGATCCCGCCAGTCGTGCAGAGGATGCTCGCGATCCCTTGAGTGGGTGGGAGACTTTGCCTCTCTCTCTCTTTTTGCTGGTTCGCTGCTGGTGCGTCTCGTGTGTATTTAACAAGCTGGTTCGACTCGACCGACAGAGGCGTGCGTGCCTCTCCCTCTCTCCTCCACTACGCTCCTTCCTTCACGCAGCCACGAGCGCACTCGGCTCGTCGTCCTGGACCGCACGCAGCTCCTGTTCCAGTACCTGTACGCGTTCTTCAAGCTCCTGCGCGAGTGCCGTGAGCTGACTCGCGTCTGCAAGCCGCACAGTCGTCTCGGCGTCTTCGCACTCGGCAGCAGCGTTGCTCCAGACGCGCAGTAGCGTGCGGCCTGCGTCGTCGAGCTCGTCCTGTTCCGACAGCAAGCGGCTCAGCGTCGCCTTGAGCTCTTCCATCTGCAGCTGCAGCGCGCTCTTGCGGGCGACGACTGCGTGCGTCTGCGCGTTGAACTGACGCACGTACGCGTCCTTCTCGTCTGCAGCTGCGTGCAGGTGCGTGACGGCCGCTTGGAGCTGAGCACGGGCAACCGACTCGGCACGGAGCAGCACGAGACCGTCGCGAAGACGCGTCACAGTACGCTGAAGCGACCGCGTGTGCCCGTGACGCTGCGACTTGGCGGGCGACAGCGGCGCTTGCACTGAGACGTGATAGTCGAGCGTCTTCTCGTTTAGCCACGAGAACGCATTGTCCCACTCGAACCGGAGCGTCGCACCGGCGGTTGAGGCTGTGATTACGAACGTCCCTGAGAGCGCATGCACCCGTTCAGGTGCGACCACCGCGTCCTGTCGTTGCTGCGTCCCATCGACAAGCACGAGCGTAAAGCCCACGTCCGCACTCTCTTCCTTGACTGCGAACGACCACGTCACACGCCACCCAGCGGCTTCGCAGACGATAGGGAGCGCAAAGCCCGCCCCGGCTTTGATCACGACGCCGCTTTTGATCGCGCGACACTCTTCAAAGAGCGACGCGTCGTCAACGTCATCGTCGTCATCGGGACCAGCCACGATCCCAACGCTCTCACTGTCGTCGTCATGCGGTTCAGTCGCTGTCGCCTGTCGCTGCTGCTTGAGCACATCTCGGAACGCGCACGCGTCCCGAAACGCGGTCGCATGGTCGTCGAGGCCGCGCTGTAGCTCGTCGACGACCGTGTGCAGTCGCTCCTGGAACGTCTGCACGAGCGCATCGCGCTGCTTGGCGTTGATTGCGTGCTCGCTCGCTCGCTGCAGTGCTGCTCGCGCAGCCTGAACCTGGGAGAGCTCGTCACGCTCCGTCGCGAACGCACGTGCCGCTTTCTCGTCGTCGTACACTTGGAGCTGGTCTTGGAGCTCGAGGACCTGCATGCGCAGCGCTCGGATCGTCTGTTCCTTGGCCGCTTCGGCTGCTGGCGCGACCGTGGCGACAGTCGTGTCACGCAGTCGCGACGTCAGCGTTTCGATCTCTTGTTCCAGTGACGCGACACACTCTTCGTCGACACGACGCTGCGTCTCGCTCTCTGCTCGCAGCTTCTCCATCTCGTCTGTGAGCGCAGTGAGCTTGGCCTCGGTCGACTGTCGCTGCACCCGCTCAGCCTCTCGTACAGCTGCTAGTTCCTCTCGGAGCTGCTCGGTCACAGCTACAAGCGCGCCGTTCTCCTGTGTTGCGGTCTCCAGCTGTGAGGTTGCATCACGGAGCTGTCGCGCCACCTGTTCGCTCTCTACTGCGAGCTGTCGCCGTGTCGCGTCGCTGGCTGCAAGAGCGTCGTACGCTTCGGCCACGCGCTGCTCGCGTTCTGCTGCCAGCATGCACTGGGTCTCTGTCGCTTCACGGAGCGCGTCAGTGAGCTGCCGCCCTCGCTCTTCAGCTCGCTGCCGTGCGTCCTCGCTCGCAGAGCACTGCTGGCGGAGCTCTGCGTTCTCTTTCCGCATGCCGTTCAGCAGCTCGGCGCGCTTCTCCACTTTCTTGAGTGCAGCGTGCGACCGCGCGCGGTATCGCTCAAACTCGCGCACTGTGTCGTCCAGCTGGCGCTGCACGTCCGCTGTCGCTGTCGTCGTTGCGAGCGTGGTCACGACGAGCGCCTTCACGCGGTCGAACCGCTCGCTGGACACGTCAGTCGGCGTCTCCGTGTAGGCCGCGAACAGCGCTTCACAGTCGCTCAGGAACGCACTCGCGCGCTCCTGTACCTTGTCCAGCTGCTGCGAGCGCCTGTCGGCCTCTTGTGCCGCTGTCTGGGCCTTGCTGGACTTGTCACGGTACCCGTCGACCGCGTGCGTGAGCTCGTTAATGAGGGTGGCGCCCTCCCGCTCTGCGTCGGCAAGCCGCGTTGTGAGTGTCTCCACGTCGCGTTCCAGTGTCGCGCGCTCGCTCTTGAAGCGCTCGTCACTGTCGCGCAGCAGCGCTTGGAGCGCCAGGTGCTCGTCCTGGAGTCGTCTGAGTGCGGCTGTCTCAGCTGTCGTTGCTGTCGCTGTCGATAGCAACTCGCTCAGCTTGCGCTGTTCGTCGTGAAACTGGTCTTTCCACACCTCGGCTTCGTGCTGGAGCTCCACTACGTACGTCGCTGTCGCCAGTGCCGCACTCTCGAGCTTGTCGTTTGCTGCTTGGAGCGTCGCGAGGTCCCGCTCACTGCGTTCGGTATACACCCGCTCGACGTCGCGTATAGTGCGCTCCAAGTCGCGCTTGTCGTTCTGGAGAATCGCGACGTCTTCGCGAAGGATCAAGTACTCTTGTGCGTGCTCTTTCTTTGTCTCCGCTACTTGATGGCGCAGAGCGTCGCGTTCGTTGACGAGCGCTGTCACGCGAGCCAGCACAGCGTCGTCACTGTTGTCGTCATCGCCGTCCGTGTCTGGGAGCGTGAGGGCGGTGCGGAGCGCACGCGACAGTCGCTCGTGCTGCTCGACGCGGCCAGTGAGCGCTTGGAGCTGCTGGTGTTGGTCGCTCACGAGGGCGCTGCTCGCACGGACACACGCAGCCGACTGCTGCAGTGCGTTTCCAGCGCTCTCGTTGCCTTTGCGGCGCACCTCGTCGCTCTTCTTTGCGAGCATCGTTTCGACCCGTGCGAGTCGCGTTAGAAGCTCGCCGTGTGGCGTCGATGCGTGGTGGTGGTGGTGGTGGACAGAGCCAGCGACGCTCGCACTGTCGAATGTGCTCTGCAGGCTCACGAGGCTACTGGCGCTGCTGTTGCGACGCAGACGGGGCCGCAGTGCCGCCTCAGGGAGCGAGCTGCCAGCAGCAGACGACTGGTGCACTGTTAGTAGCCGCTTCTGCTCGACGAGCACAGCGGCCGCTTGCCGCAAATCGCTGACCGAGTCGGCGAGCGCCTGGGCCGCGCCGCCGTTGCCTTTCTCACGGGCTTCCTGTGCCTTTTGCTGCAGCTTCTCTGCCACCTGCTGCACGCGCGCGCCGAGCGCCACCGCGTCCATCGCGTCTCCCGGTGTGGAGCCACGTGAGCTGTTCTTTGCGTTGCAAAAGTGAGCCGATCAAGAGCTCAATTGTCCACGGGAGAGGTTTAAATGTTGAACAGACCACAAAATAACCTCTAATTAACCTCTTTTGGTGAAAGAGGTTTATTATCGGTTCATGGAAGTGTCGACTGAACGATGTCGCCTCGAGCGTCTTCTGTCTCCATGTGCCGGCCAGCCAGCTCACCGCGCACCTGCGGACGCACTAGCACTTGGTATCTTCCTCCGTGATGGCATCTTCCTCCGTGATGGCATCTTCCGAAATGATCTAGTGCTCTGTCTTCTTTAAGTCATCGCCGCTTGCGTTATGGCGCGGATTGGCAACGGCAACGGTGGGGATGGCGAAGACGATCGGGAGAGGCACAGTTCACAACGTTGACTCGAATGAGGGGGGGCATTCAGCATCTTTGTCGTAGCTGTTCTTGCCAATCTGAGGAGAAACTCGAGTCGATACAATAGCAGTGCTTGTCAAACAACATGTGAACCCTTGCGGTGGGTCTTCAAAAAGCCCAAAGGCACCGGACGTGCGTGGATTGATGTCTTTGCCAGACTTTGGTTCTTGATCTCGTGATGGCCGCACAAACCAAAAGTGGCCATAAGCGTGAGTAACGTGACACTGGCCACCCTCTATTTTATCACTATCACAAAAGTCCTGCTTCGAAGTGACACTGGCCACCCTCTAATTTATCACTATCGCAAAACGCCTGCTTCGAAGTGAGCAGTTCATCAAAAATCGCCCTATTCCCGCACCGTGACCGAGCAGACGACGCCACGAGCAGAGCTGCTCGCTTCGAGCTTTGAGCAGTTCTCAGTCTCCCAGTCGCGCCACTGTGCTCAAGCCGCCGCTGCCTGCCGCCGCTCTCCGCCGTCGACATGGACCCGGACTTCCTCCACGCGATCAACGGCGACTGGGACGCGCTGCTCGCTGCCATGCGTGCGTCCCGGTCGCTTGTCCACCGCGCCGATGCGAGCGGCATGTCGGTGCTGCACTGGGTATGTCTGCACCAGGACGTGCCGACCGACGTGGTCGTCAAAGTCGTGTTTGCGAACCCCCACGCTGCACGTCTGCGCAACGACGCCGGTCACCTCCCGCTCGACCTCGCGCTCCAAGCCGAGTGCAGCGAACGCGTGCTCGAGATCTTACGCGCTGCCCACGACAGTGACGCAGACCGCGATGAGCCGACAGCAGACGACGACGACGACAACGATTTTGGCCGCTCGTACTTTCACGACGTCCGCAATGGCGGCTTCCAGCAACCGGGTGGGAATGGTAATTACGCCTACAATAACCACCACACGACCCCCACCAGTAGCAGCTACCACCAGCAACAGCAACAGCTACAGCAACAGTACTACCACCAGCAGGAGCGACAGGACACAGGTGGGTACGGGTACGAGTCTCCCCAGCAGCAACAACCACACCACCACCACGGAAACTACTTCGACGAGCCCCACCACCAGCAGCACGAACAGATGGTCATGTACGGTGACAACAGCTACCGCAACTACCCAGAAGACGACGACGACGACGACGATCGATACACTGGGCGTTTGCAGCACCAGCCCCACTACGCAAACGAACGGCTTGATGAGCGCAGCCGACAGCGTGGCCGGAGCCACTCGAGCGGCGCTGGCATCAACCCCATGCTGCTCACGGAACAGCGGCTCCAGCAGCGCGAGCACGACCTCATCTCGTACGTGACAGACGATCCGCACGCAGACCACCACCTCTTGAACCCGATGTTTGACCCGTCAGCGAATGCGCGCCGACCACCCGTGCTGGACGCGTGGCAGAACAAAGGCGCGAGTGACGCAGCTGCGGCTGCCGCTGGAACTGGCTCTGCGGCCAAGAATTTTAAGCCGCAGCAGCTGCAATCAAGCAGCTTCCCTCCGCGGTGGAAACAAGCGCGGCACTGCCACGTCTGCCTCACGCAATTTTCGTTCACGAAACGGCGCCACCACTGCCGCAACTGCGGTCAGAGTGTGTGCGGCAGCCACTCGACAAACCGCGTCGCGCTGCCCAAGTTTGCGCTCTTGGACCCGCAGCGGCTGTGCGACAAGTGCTTCCTCATGGGCCACTTCCTCGTGCCAGCAGGTGGCAGCGGCAGCTTTGGCGTCGAGAGCCTCGGGAGCGTGCCGAGCAGTCACCACACGGCGACAACGACAGCGACCGCGGCCAGCACGCCGTACCGCCCGCAGCCGTCGTACAACAGCGGCAGGTAGTGTGCGCACATGAGCACACCAGTCAGTCGCGTTTCTTCCCAATCCAGTTTTCTATCAGTTTTGAGAGGCAAGAGCTACAGTATCAAATTAGAGAGTGGCTTTCAACACATTGAAATGGCGGACGCGAAGCAAACGCCGCCAAAGGAAGCGGCGGAAGACGACCCTGGCTGCTGGCAGAAGAAGGCAGTGTGCGTGGCATCATCCCTCTCTACCTCTTCTCTTCTTCGTTCGCGTGTCTTTTGTGCGTCTGTGGTGGCGTGGGTGGCTGAGAGCGTGGCGTAACGTGACGACATGCGGCGTCTCGTGAGCAGCTACGAACAGTGCTTCGACCAGTGGTACAAAGACGTCTTTTTGCAGCACAAGGCGAACGGCCAGGCAGGCTGCCGCGACGAGTACACCGCGTACTGGAGCTGCTTTGCGGTGCGTCCCTGCGTGTGAAATGTGTGAGTTGGGAAGTGACAGCCGCCGCCATGGACGCTCGCTCAGCCGCTTGCTGCTGCTCTCGTCTCCTCGTAG
The DNA here is from genome assembly GCA_023333755.1 of Globisporangium uncinulatum. Lineage (NCBI taxonomy): Eukaryota > Oomycota > Peronosporomycetes > Pythiales > Pythiaceae > Globisporangium > Globisporangium uncinulatum. Next base: position 26,544 of record JAASFJ010000276.1, read on the forward strand.
AAGGAGCTCCGGAAGGAAAAGACGCTCGTGGACGGCATCAAGTCCGTGATGCCAGCAGACGCGAAGGCGCGCTGGGCCGCCAGTATGGACGCGTCCCCGCCACCGCCTGCGCGCGACTAGTCTCGATCCACCACATCCACTAAGTAGACAACAGCATCAGAAACATACCGGTATTCCATCTTCAAAAAGTCGACATCTGGACCCTGTCGTTATGTTACCAGCTCCTCGCTAACGCTGGACGCCAGCCCATTTCGCCATAATGTAGTCACCAAAGGCGCCGTCGACGTTCGTCACTGTCCCATCGAGCAGGTTGTTAAAAACCTGCGTACTGTGACTATCGCCGCCAATCCGACGCGCTTGCGGCGGCAGCGATGGGAGCACGGCGTCAAAGTCCGGGTAGTAGAAAAACACCATCGAGTACCGCTCGCGGTCGTCCGCAATCACACGGTGCACTGGTGACGCGCACGTGCCACCGGTGACGAGCGAGAGGTAGTCGCCTGCGTTCGCAACCAACGTACCAGGGACGTACGGGACGTCGATCCAGTCTCCACGGTGGAGCACTTGGAGGCCACCGACTGCGTCTTGGAGAATGAGGGTGAGGAAGCCCCAGTCCGTGTGCGGACTCGAGCCAATGAACGCACGGCCGGCAGGCGCTGGAGCTCCAAACGCCTCGTACGGGAAGTAGTGGAACGCTCGGAGGATCGAAATCGTGTCGCCCGCGTCGCAGAACCGGTCGAGGAACCGCGCGTCGCCGTACAAACTGCGGCCCAAGTGCTGGCCCACGCGACGGGACGCGCTCACCATGTGGGAAAAGAAGCTGGTGAGTGTCCTACGGTCACTGTCGGTCCATTTATTGTGAAGCGTTGGTGGCCAGACGTTTGGGCCCTGGAGGCCATTGACAAACGCTGTGGTCGTTGCGTCCCATTCGTAGCCGTACGAGAACGCTTCTTTCACTTCAATGCGGTCAGCACTCCCGCTCTCTTTCCCGACGCCAATGTACCCACGCGTGAAGCCCTGGCCGTTCGGGACGACAGGGATTGCGGCTTTTGTCGCTTCTGGGAGCGCAAAGAACGCGCGGGCGCTCGCAAGCGTCGCGCTCTCGACTGCACTTGAGATTCCGTGGCCTGTGACAGCGTTGGATGATTTAGGTGCCGACTCCTATATTGCAACGGATTGCAAAAAATCAACCAGACGCACTGGTGAGGTAACAGCAGCCAAACTCCTCGAACGCCTGTGCGAGTGTGTCGCCGCTGTCGTCATCAAGCGACACGGTCGGAATCGCCTTAGAGCGCGACACGCGCGCGGTGCTCGGGACCGACGCGGAGCTGCCTGCGCGGCTCTGGCGGCTCCGAAACAGCGGACATTGGAGCTTTCGGGCGATCGCGAACATGCTGGTGTGATGGTTGGGAATCGCGCGTGATGAAGTCAAAAAGTGAGAGTGAAAAAAAAGAAAACATGTTATTAACAAATGTAGCCATTTGCAGACAAACCACCCGAATGGCTACACAAGGACGTCGGAATGTGCTCACTGGTGCAGGCGACTGGGAGCGGGAAGAGCGCCTCCATCAGCAGCGCGACTATGCAGCGCAGCTGCAGGAGCAAGTGCGACTCAAGCAAGCGGCTGTCGAGCAGGAGAAGACGCGGCGCCGACGCGAACAGCAACTCGAGCGCGACGAAATGGTACGCACACGCTGGGTGAGTGGGTACTTCATGCACGTCGAACGTAATGAGAGTGGCGCAGCAGGAGCGCGAACGCAGTGGGAACCCCAAGCAAAAACAACCTCCGCCACCGCTGCCAGCAGTGGAATCTCCACCCGCGACCCACCAGACGCAGCAATCCCCAGTAAAGGCGACGGCGTCCCCCACGCGCTCGTGGACGTACCCACAGACGGAGCCGGGAGTGGCGCACTCGACTGCAGCTACCGGCTCGCCGCCGAAAGCGGGACGAGCCACTGGTCAGCCATATGGTACACAGCAGCAGCAACAGCCCAACCCGACAGAACCACCACACGCCTTCAGTCACGGCGAGGAGAGCTACACGGCCACACCGATGCTTGCAGGCTCGCCGCCACAGTTCTTCACGCAACCATCGCTGTCGACGTACACGTACTCGTTCGCGAATACCCCGTCGGTGTTTGAGTCGCTGTTGCGTGAGAGTGCGGCGGCTCGCGGTGGCAGTAAGCTCCACGAAGCGCTCGAGGCGCTCCAGCGGCTAAACTCTGACGTAGGTCTTCTTGAGCTACGAGCGAGGTGAGTGGTGGTTTTTCTACGTCGACTCAAAGTAATGTGCGTTCATCTCTGGAGGTGGATCGGGCGTGGAGAGAACGGCGAACAGCAGCACAGGCAAGCAAGCGTGTGGATGAAGCGCAGAGCAGATGGCTGTCGCGAGGGGGGAGAGGATGCCAACTAACCAACTCTGCACTTGGTCCTAGAATGCCTACACGAAACCGAACTTCGTGCTGCAGCCGGAGCCGGCGTCCCCAGTCCGGTCCGTTGAGGCGTCGCCAGTGAGGAGAAGCTTTAGTAGATCGCCTCTGAAAGCCCAGCACGCGCAAGTGGTGGTGGACTTGGAGCTCCAGGTACGAGTGTGCTGTCAGTCTTGGTCGGCATGGTGAGCTCTCCC
>JAASFJ010000277.1:0-29124 GCA_023333755.1 Globisporangium uncinulatum
AAATTTTTTTGATCCTGATATATGAATCGTTAATATAGACTCATCTTCTTATGTATATATGAAAATTTGGTATGTCTCTAAAGATTGTTTAGTTATGTTTAGAAGGTAAGAAATGTTTATGAGTTGTGGGTGATTGGTTGGGTGATTGGGTGGGTTTGGTGAGTTGGTTGGTGCTATAGGCATTGGGTATGTGTTTGAGTCATTGGTGGTGATTCGATACGAAAGAGGTGTTTTATCTAAAATGGGTTTAGATATTGAAATGCAGAAAGGAGGGGTTTTATACATCTATCCATATTACATAGTTAGGATCGTGATGGGTCGTTTTATATTTCATGAATTTATGAAAAATATGAAACGAACCTATTGCAATCCGGTACTCACTACTGATGCCCCCGGCCCAGTATGTGCCTGTGAGAGCTCGAAAGCTCAAGGACAAGCACTCTGTGGTACGTACCGAAGCGTGCTTGGCCATGGCGTCGCGAAAATTGGTCACTGACGCTTCGTTCGCTCTAGAACTCTGTCTCTTGAATGCTCGGCCCCAAACTCAAGGAGCTGAAGAAGGACGCAGCGTTCTATACGCTGATACCCAAGAACATGGCAACAAAGGATCTCGGGCTGAAGCACCCCCGCTCCAAGATCTCCGTCAAGACCAGATCGGAACTGTCCGAGACCAGCTTCTTCGCCGTTCTCGAGGCCGATGTACGCAAGGATCCTGGCGCTCAAGCGCTCTCGAATGAAGAAACCAAGACAGCCGAACCAGAAGCCATCGTCGACCTGACCGGGGTCCCGAGCGACGAATCGAGCAGATCGGAGGACAGAGTCGTGCTGAGGTTCGCCGTGGAGTAGTGGGAGGATAGGGCGGTCGTGGAGCTGACGTCCAAGGATGTGCGCGCGCTCGCTTCGAGTGTGTGGCTCTCTGACAACGTCGTTATCGGTGCCATCCAGATGCTGGCTCGCTGCATCTCACCATGAATGGTGTGCGTTCGGAGCGACCGGTGCCTGCCAAAGATCGCTGAAACGGACTCCCGCCCGTTCGAGCAGATCTTCAAAGTGACGTTACCACACGACGAAGCGCCGTCGTCCCAGAGGTCGAACCGGTACCACTAGAGGCTCTCAACAACTGAGCGCATGACCTATCATAACGTGGAGTCAGTCCGGGACGCCGATCTAAGCTGTCTCTATCTCCTGAATATGTCCCGCTGCCCTTCGCACTATTTGGTCGATGGCTCAGAGCAATGCATTGACATTAAAATGAGAAGCGCTCTGCGCCTGCGAATAAGTCATGTACTCTGCCCTTACCTGGACAGATGGCCGAGAGAGGGTTTAGAGTGCCGTGCGAAGACCAACCGATTTACCACCCAGTTTCAGTCTTGCACGTTGTGCACAACGACGACAGTCGCGAGGCCATGGCGCAAACGCCGACACTTTAAGCAACTATGCACTCGAGACAGGGCAAAGCATCACTCGCGGTCTCTCATCAGCGGCGCTAACGTCATCGCAATCTCGTCTCGCGCGCACGCGGTTCTGTCTGGTACGAGGAAGGTGAACGACTGGCACAAGCATCTGCGACAGAGGAACAGTGTTTACGATACCTTGATAGCCTGAGCTCCGTGTTTCAAAACCATCGACGCGAACCTGTTCGTTCAGCGGTTCGAGTTCATGCCGGAGGACCTGTGGTACCGCATGGTATTCTGCGACTCGCGCGGCTTCCGAAAGTAGCGCCTTTGGTCGTATGATAAGCAACAGAAAGCGCTACACCAGGTGGAAAAGCGCTTAGTACCGATCCCAAGCGACTGGCTAGGCGTGCAACAGTTGCTGTTGTCGACGAATTCAAGACGAGCAAGCTGTGTTCCGTCTGCCACGATGAACTCCACAAAACCGCTGCCCGCGGATCGATTAGTCCGACTAAGGTGTCTCCCAGTTAGGGCGTGCTTAGGTGCGACAACCGATCGTGCTTCGTTCGGTTCTGGGATCGAGACGTTAACGCAGCCTTCAACATTCTGTACCTCTACAAGAACGAGCTCCAAGGTTACATCAGACCGGCAGCATTCAGTCGAGCCGGCGCAGCTGGCACCCTGGCATCCGCCTTAGTACGTCTTCAAGGGGGCTCCCCCCACGCGCGCGCACAGTGAAAGTCCAGTATAGTGATCGTGCGTGTTATCTAGTCAGGTTTGTATCACTGCACTTTTTATACAACATTTTCATTTCCACTTCAACATCGGTCGTTTAGTTTGTGCACATACTGTACGCATCACTTTCTTTCTCATCTGGTGCAATCACCACCATCAGCTCTGCTCGACGCGCTCCAAATGACCGTGAGAGACTCGCCCAGCGCAAGTGCGTCGTTGTTCGCGGCGCTCGAGCACGTGTGGCGCAAGCTCTGGCTGTTTGCGCTCGGCGTGCTCCACCTGCTCTTCTCGAGCGACCGGCAGTGGCTCTCCCAGGCGTCACCGTCTCGCGACAGCGACGAGCTGGAGCAGGAACGCGGCCGGCAGCAGCTCGTACCTCGGCGCTCGAAGCGCATTGTGTTTGTTCGCCACGCGGAATCCGAATGGAACGTTGTGTTTAACCGCGGCGTCGACTGGCGTGCGCTCGTGCGCTTCGTGCGTGCGTGTGTACGCGAGTGGCTTATGCTGCCAACGCCAGACTCAGTGTTCATCGACTCACCACTGAGCCGCACCGGCATCCAGCAGGCCCGCGCGCTGTTCAATGACGCGCAAGCATGCAGCTCCAGCGCACGCGACATTGAGGCCGGCACGCCTACGACTGCGGCAGGCAGTGCTTGCGACGCTAATGGTCGCATGGATGGAGACATGACGAAGGTGGCAGTGGCACTACAGTACTTGAGCTGCCCAGTCCCAAACAGCATCGTCGTGACGTCAAACCTGCGCCGAGCGATCGACACAGCGCGTGTAGCGTCAGCAGCGCGACTCGCGATGCCTGGTGATACGATCCACGTGCTCTCTGCACTGCAGGAGATTGGCCGCAACATTGACACGCTCGCGATCAGCGACGCGTACGCGCTTAAGACACAAGCGCTCGCGTCTACACTGCACGTCGACAAAAGGAGCGACGGACTGTTTAACCTGTCGGAGAGCCACGGGAACAAGGCGGTGCTGGGCTGTGGCCGCACGCGCCTGGAGACGTTCGCGCGCTGGAGCATGCGGCGGTCGGAAGACGTTGTGGTCGTGTACGGCCACTCGCTCTGGTTCCGTGCCTTCTGCCAGGAGTACTTCCCGTCGGGCGTCACACACGACGCGAAACGGCTCAAGCTCGCGAACTGCGGCGTTGTGAGCTTCACGCTCGAGGAGTACGACGGATCTCGGACTCCTGCGACAGCAAAGAGCCGCGTGTTGGGCGACCGCGCGCCTCGATTCCGCATCGCGCCAGAGAGCTTCGTGTCGGTCCGCTAGCCTGAGGTGTTGGCAGTGAGGAGCTCGGCCCACCATGTGTCCGATCAACGGTTCGTTATCGTGGTATCTAATGTATCGAACCTACAAGTCCATCGTCTCGCTCTGAGTCGAGTGCGTCGCTCCCACTCCGTCTCTCGGGGTCTCTACGCCCGCGCAGCTTTGCATCTGCGGAGTCGTGGCCACCACTTGGCGGCTCGGACGCTCTGTCCAAAGCCTGCGAGCACGAGCTTCCAGCGGTGCTTCACTGGGATCTTGATGCCTTGCTTACGCAATGCCCGATCGACGTGGAGCTCGCACTTGGCCACAGCTTTCATCGTGCCGGGAAGCGCTGTGAAGAGGTACCCGGCAGCGAGGCCGCTCACTTGGCTCAAGAGCGTCAGCCGAGGCAGGAAGAAGTGCACGCCGAACAGCTCGAGCCACGTCACGTAGCTGGTTGGGACTCGGGTGTGAAGGCTCGGCGCCAGTGTCGGGTACTGTCGCGTCAGAACTACCTGTAGAGCCATCGCAGAGTACAGTAGTTAAGACCAGTTTCACACAAAGACTGCACATCAGCAAGTCTCTGCATCCGTACTTTTAGACCCCACAAGACGCCCGAGAAGCCGACAGACGACTGGAAGAGTGATCCCTAACGTGAACCCTCAGTCAGCTGTCAGCTTCACATCTGCTCGTTAGTGTCATCAACGAACGAGAGATGACGCACATTCGCCAATAGCGTCTTCGCAACGACGAACGCTGCGGCCGCGAGCAGCAACTGCGAGAGCAGCAGCAAGTACGCAAGCACGAGAAGGAAGCGGAGGCTGCCGAGCTTCTTCTCCAAGTAGTAACCTGTCCAACCAAACGACACGCTAGTATCGAGGCCCCCATCATCCACGCAACACGAGCACATCACGATGGTATCAGTCACTTTCCCACCATTGCGCACGCATTTCCATACACACGAGTGGCTATTGCCGCACACTTCGTGGAGAAACGCAGTCGCGTGCGGGAAAACGATCGGAGAGCCGCCGTCGATCGACCACGCGATGCTGGCGCATCAGTCGTGGCCACGCCGTCAGCAACGCAGTCGATCAGCGACTGCTACACACACACAACCAGACTTGGAGTGTGCGCAACAAGCGCGCTCGTACAGTGCGCTCTCGAGGACGATCTGTTTGGTCGCGATATGCCACACTACCATCGCCACTGTTCCAATGCCGTCATCAAATACGCGCTAGTGAGCAAACACGACGGAAGAGCCGCGCATATACAGCCCAAGACGCACCCACGACGCTAAGCGTGACGGGCGACCGGCGGTCAAGCTGGTGGGCGACGCGCACGAGTGGTGTGAGCGCAGACGCAGACGGCACATGACCGCTCTCTGGGCCACCGCGGTGGCTGCTGTCCCTCGTTACAGCGGTGGTGGCGCCCATGTTGTTCTCTGCGTGTAGTTGCTTTCGGAGCTGCCGCGCACGCTGCCACCTCCACATGACGTCTCTGCCTCCAGACCAAAAAGGAAACAATCTGAACTTGAAGTCAGGAATGGTCGTTCACTGACAAAGTTTACTGTATGTACAACTTTGTGGAACAAGTACTGCACTTGTACTGTCCGAGAAGTCCAACAAATTGTGTCGGTTGATCACAGGAGGGCAGCTCGTGTTTGAGACCATAGTCTCATAACGAGGGCAACTCGTTGGTTGAGTCGCAAGTACCCGACGCGGCAAAGTACCGACTTACTTGCTTGGAGTCATAAACTGGAGCATGCGCTCTCCTTGCTCACCACACACCAGCAATGTCGCTAGCTCAGAAATCAAGAATCGTTGGCCTTCGACGCCATCACATTCCCCTACTGAAGGTCGCAGTGCGTGATCCTGGCGGCGTGCAGGGCCGCATTCGCTCACAACTGGCCATACGGCTCCAAGCCTGACGTACTTGTGTTTCTTGTCGATTTCAATCAGCTTTACGGCGCTCGGCACGTAGTTTTCGCGCGCACCAAAGACCATCGACTTAGCCACTACTGTTGCAGCTGATCTCTCAGCTCACTCAAGTACTTCCCGGCTGTTGATGCAGAAGCGCGAGATCTTTCTGGTACTCTCGCTGCTCAGATCGCTGAACTCGCAGCATGACGATCGTGGTTCACCATTCGCTTCTCCGTCAGGTCTACCAGAAGGTGAGACGTGTTCTTGAAATTTGACGGTGAGCAACAGTACCAATCAATCTCCGCTTCGCTGCAAGCCTTAGTCCACGTCGTCGATTCCGCTACTGGTGCACACAAACACTTCCTGTGTGTTTGACCTCTTGCGCGAGCATCTTGTCCAGACGCTCCATTTCAGGTTTCTCATCGTCATCCCGAAACGAACATGGCGGATGAAGATGACAGCGCTCCCATTGGGCCTGTTGGCAATATGCTGCACTGCGGTTGTCCGCTGGGACGGCCGTGTGCGTGCGAGATGGGCGGTGGGTGGCGCTCTAGTGGTGCTGGCACCGACGGCGACGCGTTTGCTTGTGGCACGTGCGTCAACTGCCGGCTGAACACGTCGAAGGCGCCGAGTCGCCGCGGGAACAAGCGCCGCTGTCTACGCCTCAGCGACTTCTTGCGTAGCCAGCAGTTTGAGGAGCTGGAGATTAGCCGCGACTGCGTGTTGCGCATGCGGCGGCCGGACTGGAAGTGCGTCACGCAGTTGGACAGGGAATGAATTTTGAAAAGTGTGGTAAGTACTGACCACGAGAGGAGAGCCTGGTGTGGCTATGTGTAGTGTGAAGGAGAAGAGCGCGTTCTTCACCAGAATGCGGCAATTGCGACTCGCACTGATTGAGAGCCACGACGCGTCCAGTGTGATCATCGAGACGCAGAAGAAAGCGCGGAAGAAGCTGAACCGCGACCTTGTGAAGGCAAAGGAGGTGCTCAAGCACCTCGAGGAGCTTCGGTGCGTAGCTGCGCCAAGTGGAACAACCTACAGGGTGTGAACTGGAGTTGGTAAGCGAATGTGCTGCACTACGTGGGTAAACAGGAGGAGCGAGCAGAACCTCGCACGGCGCACCGCAATCGACTACTCGCACGTTGACTCGGACGTGTTCGACTCGTTCTCGAAGCAGCTGATCCCGGCCGAGACGCTGCTGCCGGACGTGTGCGCTCGCTTGGAGAAAGTGAACGTCAGCATCACGAAAGAGGAAAAGAGCATCAAGGTGCGACCGGGTTGACATTCTGTACTCGTCGGTCTATGATCCTTTGCACAAGCTGAGCAAGTGAGGGACGCTGCTGCCATTAGGTCATTCGCCAGTACGTGCGCGACTTTGCAGCTACTAAGTTGCAACAGAGCGCGCGTGATTTCTTGCGACATCTCCGCTGGAAGCGCCTGTGGGCAGACTTCAAGGACGATGTGCGATTCGCGGCTGCGCTAGAGATCCAAGCGTCGTACCGGATGCTTCGTGCGAAGCGCGCTCGTTCATTCTTGGCTGAGCTGCGTCGGAACAAACTGAAAGAGCTGGCTGCAAAGACAATCGCCGGCTTCTTCCGCCACCTTCTGCTTGCTCGACGAGCAGAAGAGGAGAAGCAGATACAAGACGCTCTCAGGATGGCACAGGAGAAGAAAGAAGAAGCATTGCGGATGCTCGAGCGTGTGTTTAACGGGATCCTGTGCCGTCAGGCACTGCTCAAGTGGCGAGAGAAGCAGCGCCAAGCCACTGAGCACGCACAACTCCGGACGATGGTCCGTGCACAGTTTGATATGCCGCTCTTCACAGTTTCAAAGTCGCTTACAACTTGAATTGCTGTCGGCAGGGCTGTGTCGTGACGATCCAGCGAATGTACCGCGGCTACCGCGATCGATTGTTCCTCAAGCGCATCCATCTCCTCAAGACACTGTCGACTCGCGTGCGCGAGTTGGTCGACAGCTTTCTCGTCTCGGGGAACTTCTGGGGCTTTGTACTGGAGGTCGACGCTGACTACAGGCGCTTCGAGCACGAGAAGCGCGTTGAAGAAGACGACGCACTGACGTTCGTGTCGACGCTTCTCAAGCAGCGCAAACGGGAAGAGGACCAGATGATGCAGGTATTGAGCACGATGTGCCTGTTAGTTGGTGAATCTGCCAGGTCGTGCGCTCATTGTAGCTACGCTATCATGATGAAGGATTGGTTCACGGCGTCAGCGATGCAAAGCCCGATCGTGCATGGTGCTCGCCAAGCCCACAGCACGTATACCGAGAGCCCGAATCTGTCGTCGCTGTCCACGCCGTCGGCAAGCGCCTCTCCTCCGTCGACCGACAGTTCGTCATGGCCGCAGGCTCTGCTCGAGTCTCCTGTCGCGGCAGATCTGATCGCACTGAGCCCAAACAAGCAGAAATCCGACGTGTTCCCGACCGACTTGCCTCCAAAAGTGATTCGTCACGCGATAGCAGAGGGCTTCTCGCTCGAAGATATCGTCGCGGTGCTGTACGTGCATGTCTTCATCGGATGTTCCTCGCCTGCGTGTGTGTGCATATCGTTTCATAGCACCTGAGCTCTGTCTACGACTGCTTTACCACTGTCTACCAGACGCGGGCTGCAAGCACAGATGAAAGATGTCAATGACGCGGGTCTTATTGTGAAGACTCTACACCAGCGCGTGCCACTCATGACGAACCCATGGAAGTCGGAGCGAGTAGCGCGGCTCGAAGCTCGTCCTCGACTTCTTACAACAGTAGCAGCCAAAGGTCCTGATCCAGCCACTGGCGGAGCTGTCCCGAAGCCTCTTTCGAAACCTGATGTGAAACGCAGCAGCAGAGTACAACAACGGCCACTGAAGACCGTTAGCATCGTCAATCCAGCGAGGCCAGAGCCGTCGTACATCACCGAGAACCTGTTGGAGTCGGTTCCTGGTGGGATGAACGCCTCCATCGCGCGGATCGTCCTTGTTGCAGCGATCAAGTCCTTCGACCCCGACGCTGACGCAGGCGACGGTGCATTCGCGCTTCCTGAAGACTTCACTACTGATCCATTCCAGTCGTATCTGCAGCTCAAGTCGTCACTCTTAAAGGTACACGTGCTTCAGCCAGCAAATGGATCTCGAAGACTGAAGTGTTGACAGTGTTGCTGCCTGTTGGTGCTGGTTCAATGCGTCAGATCCGACGCGAGCACGAGGTCCTTGAAGCCGCTAAGCCGTTTGTCCAGGTCCTGACCGAGAACCGTTGCTGGACTGGATACGATCTCCTTTACAACGTCCGCGGCGTCGACGAACTCGTGTCGTGGTCGATCCCGCGGCCACTCGCGCTCAGCATTTACACCATCATTGAGCAGATTCATCGCCAGACTTCGCGAATCGGCAAGCGCAACATCCTGCGGGAGATGTACATCAGTTCAAGCTTTGAAAAGTTTCTCCACGAACGTGAGGCACGAGCAACCGAGCAAACTGTTCATCCGACAGCAGCCAGCGCAGTACCATCGCGTGAAGAGTACACACCTCCGCGACCGCAGAGCCCTGCGATCGGTTCTATGAAGGACGAGGTCCGAGCGAGACTGGAGAGAGACGTACTGAAGCTGCCGATCGAGAGCATTGAAACGCTTTCAGCAGCAGACGTGCTGTTCAAAGCGGCATTCCTCGTGTGCGACGAAATCGATCCAACAGCGTCCCGGCTGCCGTTTGTATCGCCTACAACGATCGACTCCTTCGTTGACTCCTTAGTTGTTCTCCAGCTCGAAGGGAATGCAAGTGCACTCCGACAGCGTATACATGACAGAGTCGACATGGCCAAGCGGTTTGCTGACGAGCAAGCTGAGCTGCTGAGGATTCTTGGAATCGAGAGCGCGAATGACCTTCTGGTGCGTTCGCTTCTGTGGGCTTGCGCTTTTCAAGTGAACTGACGACGATCTGCGACCACCATCAGCGACACGACCGCTTAGTCCACTCGAAGCTCGAGCCGGCTGTCGCCGCGAAAGTGCGAGAGCTGCTGGCTGCCCAGGAACCCATCGACGGCACGAACGGCGACCACACCTCCCGATCGCGGGGGATGAAGACCAGAGCTGCGGGATTGTTGGATCCACCGCAAGTCTCACAGTCGTCCGCGCTACTATCGCCGCTGATTCGCCAAGGACGGACAGCGATCAGCACGCTGAACGAAGCCGAAGTCGACAAGATCCGAGTTCCATTTTGATTTCGAAAGCGTGTGGGTGATCGATCTGCTGGGCGTCCAGCTCCTCCGTCGAACCTTCTACGCTCCGTCGCACTAACTGAAGCTCGCGAGCGTCGACTTGAGCACCGCCTCGAGGATGAGCAGCCGGTTGAACTCGTCCGTTGCGTGGTAGTGGGCGTGGCCGCCAGTGGTATTTGCCGATGTGTGCAAGTGCGAGTGGTCGTGCACTGGTGGAGGACTGAGCTCCTTGATGCGCGCGTGCAGCCGTCCTCTGATCCGCTGCAGAACGGCAGTCACACTGTCGGAGCCAGCTGAACGGATTCCAGTTCGATCATCCTGGTTCAGCACGCAGCCACATCAGCGATGGGTCAGTAAACACACTAGCTAACGCAACGAACAGCGTATAGTCGCCAGCCAGTACCTTGTCTCGGATACACAAGAAGCGGAGCAAGCTTGAGCAGCTCGCGATGAGGTCTGCTTGAAGCACCATGTCCCGCTCGCTAGCCTGGCTAAGAACATCTCGAATGAACTCGCCGATGCTCTGGGTCGTGAACGCTGCTCAGCATTGATTCACGCAGTGGCCATAGAACCGACTCGTAACGTCTCATGAGACCAACACTGAGCACTCGCGCGCAGATGCAAAACGAGGCGTCCAGCAACCTCTACCAACGTACGCGACGAAGGGGTCTCTTCCAGCGCCGCCCATAGCTTCACGGCATTGGACCGCACTTCGTCCACGAGCACGGCGCTGACGTTGGCGTAGGGACACTTGAGTACCAGTCCTTGCAACAGACGAAAGCTGTGGTCGGCATACAAGACAACATCGTCAAGGCGAATGTGATGGATCACGCACTAAAGGTTGATACGCCGAGACAACACAGTCGGGACATACCGGTCATCGACCACGAGTCTCGACACAAGCAGCCGCAGCGTCGCGAGCGCGAACGAGCGCTCCGTTGGCTCCGGACTCGACACCATGACGTTCGTCAGCAATTGGATCAATGGGGTGAGCCAGTCGCGGTTCGCAAACGCTATGAACATGCAAGCAAGAGGGGGTAAGCTCATTGACCAGCTAGCGCCTCACACCGAGCGCGTTCGTGCTGAAAGACTTACCAGCACGCTTGGTTTTGAAGGACGGGAAGGTGACTCCGTCTCCAGCGTATACGGGCGAGAACGGCAGCTCGGCATCTGGTACCAGCTGAAGTGTCTTGGAGAGCAATTGGACTCCACACAACCGCGCCTATCACGACAGTCGTATAAGTGATCGTAATACGAGCGAAAGGAACACCCCAAAGTTTACACTCGCCCTCGTACCTGTGTGTTCCCTTCAGACTGCAACAACGACTGAATCGAAGGAGCGAGCACGAAGAGCCACGAGCGCGTAGAGATCACATTCGAAAGCAACGACGAACCCTCCAGCTCGACGAGCAGCACGAACGCAAAGTTACGGATGCCGTCGGCCGACCACGAGGCAAAGTCGCACTCTTGACCGTCGGGCTTGACGAAGTACTCGTACTCGCAGAGGTCCCACGGCGTTGCTGCGGTTTGGAACAGCACCTTGCTGTCACTCTCGTCCTCGTCACTCCACTCGTTCTCGTCGCTCTCGTCGCCGCCGAATGGTTCTCCCTCGTTGTTGCTCTTGTCCACGCTAGGTGGCAACAGCATCCGACGGCACGCGTCCAATTCCTCCCGGAATCTGATGGTGTACAGGATCGCGTCGAGCGCCACACCAGAGCGCGTAATGAGCTGCGCAATGTGCTTGCGGAGTGCTGATGACGCATCGTCGTCGCTGAATGCCGTTACAGGTGCGTTGCCCATCAAGTGCAGCATGAACGCAACACCTACCGCTCGCTGTGCGTGCATATTCAACAGCGACGTTTGAGTGATCAGCAACTCTGTCAACACGGGCAGCATTCCGCACATCCTCGGCATGTACCTCGCGAGCGAGGTCTTTGATATCCGCTTCCGGGAACTCGGTGGCCACCAGCGCAGAGAGTAGCGGCTCGATAAACTCGAGCCCGAGTTCAATGCATTGGTGAGCCAATCCGAGTGCGTCCGCCGAGTATCGCGTGTCGTCGTCGTCGCCCTCGCTGTCGCTTCCTTGATCACCAGCAGCAGCTTTCTGCACGCCACCAGTGGCGCGGAGTAGCGCCGCCAGCGCGTCCTCGACGAATCGCGAGCGCTTGCGGCGAATGTCCTTCAGCGCTTCCGAGCCAAGCACGATGCCAACCAACATTGACGTCGAATTGACAACGAATCAGTGGGTGGAGCTCCTGCTCGCTGCAGTGTACAGTCAAAAGACGTAGCGCGCACCTGCATGGACTGGCGGGAAGCGCGCGCGTATATCTTCGAGGGTGCCACTCGTTGTGCGCAGCAGCTGCAGCTGGTGGAGGAGCTCTTCGCGACCCATGGAGCGCTCCGGTCGGCGTTGACGAGGACAAGGCGATAAGTCAAATAAAATCCGAGTTAGGCGAAAACGACACCACTCACGAGCATCAGTTATTGAAGCTCTTGCCGTCGCATGCGAATCACATGACTGAAGTCCTCATACTGTTGCTGCTGACGGCAATACAGAGAAACCCCGATCGAGGCATACACCCTCACTCAACGAATTTGGGAGGGTATCCAGTACGTAAAGGTTGTGGAGCAGACGAAATGGAATCTCCACTCCAATCAAATCAAAAACGGACACGGCTGCGCTGCTGCTCAGCAAAACGAGCCCACGTTGGTCCGGTCTTTGGGCTGTCGACACATGAGAAAGCGAACGTCGTTGAGCGCCTGGAGCGCCAGCAGCAAGAGCGTCGCGAAGCCTTGGGTAACTCGACTCACCATGACCACGACCGCGATTACAAAGACCATGACGACAAGGACGACGGCGACAAAGGCCGTACAGCGGCTGAAAGATCGAGCTGTAGTGTGGATGCGTGCACACACTGCGATAAGTGCAAGGACAGCGTGAACGTGATGCACTCGGCGTACTTCAGCTATTCTTAATTTTAAAAGTGCTGTGTAGCCCAGGATGCAAGCTCTGACTGTGACCACTGCGGCTCGCGCTCTCCCTGCTTACAAAGCAGTGCTTAGCGATCTCGTTTTTCTGGCCGAGCGTGAGGACTTGTCGGGGCATCACTGTTGGCCAACCTCAGAATTCCGCTCCATTTTCCAAGTCAAGCGTCGTATGTCACCCCTTTAAACCGTTCAGTCCTACTTGAACTATTTTGACGGTAAATGGAATTATACCGGTGTGCCTCGATCGGGGTTTCTCTGTACTGTAGGAGAAGTTCACTCGAACAGCGTCGTTCCCACCCGATTTCCAGGAGCATATCAACACGTTTACAAGAAGCTTTTGCGCTCGATTTAGCGATACCTCACTTCTAAGACGTGATGAACTCTTCAAGCAACGAGGCACTCCAGGCGCTCGGCCATGTCCAGAACGAGCTCTCGGTCCACAGCAGCGCGTCGCGCGCGATCCTCACGCACCTGTGTCAGCGTCTCGCGCGACTTGAGACCGTGGTTGCGTCGCTGCAGCACGAGATCGTACGCGTGCACTTGGACGCGCATCAGGACACTGATGGCGTGCGCACGGAAGTCTCGGGCGTGCAAGCAAAGGTCGAGAGCATGTCGACGCAGCTCAACGAGTACGCGAGCGTCATGGATCTATTCCAGAGCGAGATGAACAACCACAAGAGCAACCTCTCTCGGCTTTCGTCCAGTCTCACGAACGAGCACGGACGAGTCGACGACGTGCACCAGGTACGAATGCTGAAGAACACTATGCTCACCCCCGATAAACTGCTCACTGCGTCACTCCGCTGTGCATTAATGGATGGATGGATGGCTATTTTACAGAAAGTAGACAACCAGCGAGACGACTTCAACAACCGGTTCTCGGAGCTGAGTCTCAAGCTCGAAGATATCCCGCGTTCTGTTGCTGCGCTGCTCGCACCACCGACGCGAGAGGCGAGCTACACGTTTCGACCCACAGACGACAAGCTGTCGCTGCAGAACCACATGCGGCGGCTCGACGGGTTCTCACGAGGCGGCGACGGCGGGCCGTACACGGATCTCCAGCCGTTTACGATCCCAGACGACATGAAAGCCAAGGTCGAGATGCGTATCCGGCAGCGAGAGCTGCGCAAAGAAGAAGCCGATGCGCTCGCAGCAGCGGAGCTCGCTGACGCGTACCGCCGTCTGCAACTTGCGAGCAATCCACGATTGAGTGAAGTGCGCATCCAAGTAGATCAGTGCCAAGAGCAGATACAGCGTGCGTTCCAGATGATCCGGGACTCGAACCTTCACCTCTTCAGCTACTGCGAGTCCAAGGTCGAGAAGCTTGACTTTGCGGCGGTCCAGAGCGAGCTCAAGGCACTGCGCAGTCGACTACATGACGTTGAGATGTCGGGTTCGCACCGCACTAAGCAGCCTCCAGCAGAGAGCATCAGCTTTCTCAAGCAGCACAACCAATCGAGCGCCGGCGCCGATCGCTTGCTTGCGATCTCGACTGTCAAGTACCGGTCGTCGCCCATGAGCTCGAACCCGAGTCCGCTGATGCAGCTCACGGTCGGGCAGATCCCCGAGCTGCGCGTGAGTCTGCTGGAGCTCTCGCGGAACTTTAACGTGCTCAAGCTCCGGTGGAAGAAGCAGCACCGCCAGCAGGAACTCAACCCTGTCGTAAGGACGCACATGGAGAAGGTCGTCGCGATGATCAACGACGCGTACAGTGCGACCGCGGAAGAGCCAGTCGACCTCGCGACAGCTGCACGCCACGTTGAACGCGTGTCGCGCGTGCTCGCGTCCGACTTCTCCATGCAGATCTTGGGCACCATGGGCTGCCGAGACCCACAAGATGATCTCTTGCGGCGTTCGGTCCTTGCAAACGAGATCGTGCCCGCACTCTGCCGGTACTCTGAGCTCTTCACCGAGTACCTTCGGTCAGACGCATACAGTGGAGGCAGCAGCATCCTGCAAGCGATGATGCCACCTACAGACGCCGCAAGCTCTCCAGAGAGCAACAGCTCGCTCTCTCGGCACCACGAAAAGCAGCAACAGCAGCACAACTTTGATCGCATCAACGCTGAGCTGGAGGAGCTCGTGCACAACCAGCGCAAACTGGAAGCGGCGCTCGCGTTGCTGACAAACGCAACCGCATCGCCACTGAGCGAGCTGCCTACCAGTACGTCATCACCAGCGCATGTGAAGAAACTGGTGTTGTCCTCACGCGAGAGTAACGCCAACAATGCTGCAGGCATGCACCACGTCAGCGACGACCTCCAGCGGCTGCGTGAAGAGATCGCAGTGATGCGGAGCCACTTTGTCTCGGAGGACATGCTGGGCGAAGTGCTGCGGCAGCTCGAGATCCGGCGAAGCGATCGCGACTGGAATGCGTCGGGCGGAGGCGTTGTCGTGGGACGTCGGTACCCCACCAACTTGAGCAAGCAGCGCCACAACTCCGTGAGTGCCAGCAGCCTCTTCGACGCTGCATCAACTGCCGACGCTCCCGACTCTTTCGACCACCCAAAGTCTCAGGCGAAGCTCGACCCGCTCCAGGTCCACAAGATGAGCGGCGAAGTGCGGCCAGGACGAGCTCAGCACCAGCATAGCACCATGTCGGTTCCATTTCCAAGCATCAACTCGCCGATAAACAACAGCGGCACAATAATGAGCAGTCGCACGACGGCGCTGAGCAAGCTGCAGGCACGGTCGCAGGTGCTACGGCCGCGGAGCAGCGCACAGCCGCCGCCAGCAGATCACCACTGAGCTGGTGATGTAAATCAATCAGCCATGCACACACTCCCCCACCCGAGTGACCAGTCATACCTACTAAACAGAATAAATCAATTGTCGCGCTCTCTGGCTCGTGCAGCGCGCTGCTGGCGGCCCCAAGAGCTCTCTGTCCGTCCATCCTTCCTACACATATGCTGTGGCGATAAGCAGTCCATCTCTTCCTCCTACACTGCCGACACCCCAGTCCATTTCCATCATTCACCCACGTCACGGCAGTGGCTCGGACGCGTCGCCCACGCGCTTGAGATGCAGGTACGCGTCCGTCCCGTAGCCTTCCATTGAGATGACCTGGAGGTCGCCGCCAAAGTAGCGTGCAAAGAGGCGGCTGATCGGGAGGCCGTAGCCGAGACCCGCGAGCGGCGAGTCGCCGCCAAAGTCGTTCGGCGCTTCGAGCCGCTCAAACGCTTCCGAGTCCGCTGTCGTGTACAAGTACGACCAGATGCGGGGAATCGACGAGCGCGGAATGCCGCCACCTTCGTCCGAAATCTTGATCGACACGTCTTCATTGTCTTCGCCGTCTGCAATCACAATTTTAATTGGCGGCATCTGATTGTCGACACCGTGGAATTCGACCACCGCTCGCATCGAGTTCTTAATCACTTCAAAGAGCATGTGGTGCAAGTGACTCGGCACAAACGGCATGGAAAAGTCCGTGTGCCCGAGCAGCTCAACTTCTGGCGCGTCGCCGTACTGGCGGATGCACATGTGCCGCGCAGTGTCGACTGCTGCGAGCGCAATCTCGGCTGGTGACGTCGTCTCGCAGATGCAGCCAACCCACCCGGCTTCTTCTTCATGGAGCGCAATGTGCTGGCTCATGAGCATGCGGATGCCAATGCGCGACATGTAGAACGCGTCTAGGAACGCGTGCAAGTCCGCGAGGTCCGCAAACTCCTGCGACCGCAAGTACCGCTCGCCGAGGTCTTTGCGCAGCATCCCACTGTTTGCACCGTCGCGTGTCTTGGCGGTGAACGACCGGAAGAGCTCGGCTTTGAGCTCGTGCACGCCTTTCGCCATCGTGTACAGTGTGCCATTGTGTCGCGCTTTGATGCTTTCGACCAGTGAGCGGAAGCGCAGCTCGTCCTGGAAACTCTCGACCTTTGGGAACGCGAGCAGCTCTTCAACCGAGTGGATGTACCAGTTGCGCACTTGCTGGACCGACGGCATGTCGCTCAGTCCGTGCGGCAGGTCTTCGAGGTTCTTAATGCGGTGTGCGTACCGCACTGGCAGCTCGTAGTGCAAGAAACGCGCGGACTTGATGAGCTTCTGCGGTGTGCAGTCTGTGCCGAACGCGAGGAGATCCTGCAACGACACGCCCGTCTGCGGTCGCTGGGAAAGCGCTTTGATGCGCTTCATGGCGTCAGTCGACGGCGATGCGAGGGAAGGGGGTGGAGAGATCGCGGTGGCCGCCGCCGCCGCAGTCGTGAACGTCGAGGACCGGAACGCGCGCATGTGGAGCGTGGTGGGAAGAGATGTGACGAAGATGAGGTGTGTGTGGGCGGCGCTTGATCCAGGCGAGCGCAATTCCGAAGTGAGCGAAAGCTTGCGCAATACTTATGAAATCCGCGCAAGTCTAGCCAAAAATGCGAGCATTCGACATGTTTCATAGAGTACTCGAGAGACCGAGTCGTATTTCGAGGCACGACGACGCGTCGTCACACCATTGCAAAGCTTCAACGTGGAGTGTACTGTCGCCGACAGTTTAATTCGCGCATTTTCTTGTGGCGACCAGCTCCACTTCTGTTGACTCAGGGGAGCACCAGCGATGGTGACGTTCGCGCGCCGCCGGAAGCTACTGAACGCCGCGCTGCTCGTGAACCTGGTGCGTCTACGCCTTTTATCCCTGCCTACACTGGACTAGGTGCGCGTCATTGCATTGTAGCAACTCATGCGGCGACTCGCAGCTGCTCTCGTGCGCGCTGCTGCTCGCGACGCTCTTCCTGCTCGAGACGCCGTTCGTGGGCTTCGACGCGTTCGTGACGGCCGGTGCGCTCGTCGCGTACGCGTTCTCCACTGTCGTGCTGCTCAACAAAGCGCCGTCCGCGTACGCGGTGCGTCGACAGCAACTGCAAGTACTACAGTAGCGTCCAGTACCCCTGAGAACTCATTTGATGGCTGACAAACTGCGTCTACGCGCAGATCGGCTACGTCGTCGGCTCGTCGCTGCTCGTGCTCGCGCTCACATTCGAAGGCGCGCTGTATTGGGTTCGTGCATCCACATTGGCACCGATTGTGATGATGAGGCGGGAGGTCCGGTAGCTACTACTGTACTGTATTGGCTGACACGGAAGGACCGTTCGGTTCTGGTGCAGGGGCTCGTGGCGCAAGCGAACGGCGCGAGTCAAGTGCCGAGCGCCGTCGCCTGTGGTCTGCATAGCACCATCTTCTGCGTGCAGCTCGCGTTCACTGTCGGCGTCGTGCAGTCCAAGGAGGACTATATCGACACTTACGCAGGTGACGAACGAGCCGCTTGGCTGTTGTGGTGGTTGCGTTGGAGTTGGAGCTGATTGAGTGCGTGTGCGTTGGCGTGCGCTGAATGACATACACAGCGTACGAGTACATCCCAGACAGCAACGCGTACGGAGATCGGCTCTCGCTCTCAATCAGCTCGCCCACCAGCTACCAAGCGACTGCGCCGACCGCCGACATCTGAGCCAGGACACCCACCATCTCTGTTCCATTGCGTCCGTAGTACTCCTTGATCTGTTCGCCATCCAGTGTGGACTGAATCCAGAGCCGACAGTGTTTGTTTGTGTGTAAGTGTGTGACTCGACTGTCCGTCCGTCCGTCCGTCTCACGAGATCTTCCGCAGCACCTGGACCCCTTCCGTCGTCGTCGCAAGCTCAACAAAGTGGCCGGTCGCTGTCGCGTCTCCCGGGTCGAGCGCCAGCCGCGTGAGGTGCACAGCGACCGACATGAACGGCGTGGCCTTGGCGAACGCAGCTGCCTCCCGTGGCGTCATGACTGTCGTGTCGTCTGCAACGACAGGGCGAATGTCGATCGTTGCCTCGAAGCTCGGCGTCTGCAGCAGCGGCAACAGGTTGAGCTCGCACGCAAACTCCCCGCGCGAGCGCGCGCGCGTCGACGCGTACATGTCGTTGCGCAGGTGCAGTGCGACTGTCGCGTTGCTGCGCACGAACGCCTGCACCATCGCTGTCGTGCCTGCGAAAAAGAACTTGTGCGTGCACGCAAAGTGCACTTCTGTCGCAGCCGGCGAGGCAATGTTGCGTTCGACTGCCGACCGTTTCTGTGCGAGGAGCGAGTAGTGGCACTCCCAGCGGCAGAACGCGTGCTCGCGCGACTGGAGGTGGTGCGCTTCGTTCAGCAGCACGAGCAAACACCAGAGGTGGCGTGCGTTCCGCGGGGATAAAGGCGAGTCGCTGTGGCCGCTGCTTGCGTCTGGTGGCGCGGCCTCGAGCTCGGCGAACGCAGAGCGAGGCGACAGTACCGGCTTCTTGAGCAGCATGGCGAGCTGGAGATCAAACCGCGACGGCAGCTTTGCAGGCGGGAGGAGGGCCCGTTTCATGTCGGCGATCGACGGCTGTGCTAACGAGCAGCTGGTCACGCCACGTGCACTGTCGTTCGCAGTGTCGTCGCTGTCATCGTCGGCTCGGACTGGTGTTGTATGTTCCTGCGACGCTGTCGTGTCGCGCCTTGTAGTTTGATTGGAGGTGCACTGCT
Source organism: Globisporangium uncinulatum (assembly GCA_023333755.1). Lineage (NCBI taxonomy): Eukaryota > Oomycota > Peronosporomycetes > Pythiales > Pythiaceae > Globisporangium > Globisporangium uncinulatum. The sequence continues at coordinate 18,956 of JAASFJ010000277.1, forward strand.
GCGCACTGTCAACGCTGTCGATCATGTCCTCGAGTTCTTCGTCCATCTCGTCGTCGTCTGCATGCGAGAGTGAAACGAGCGATCGCGAGTGGACCTGGCTGCTGGTACTCAGACGTGGCTGCTGCGCTGTCGTCGTCCTCCTCGTTGGCACCGCACTGCTGAGCTCACACGACGCGTCCAGCTTGTCGACGGCTCCGCGGCCAGTGTGAGAGCGCGCTTGTTTGTGGAACGAGGCAAGGAGCGCGTCCATCCACTCGGGCGACAGCGGGTCATTCGTCATGTACGAGTCGTCCGGCACAAACACACCGCGGAACATGCGCAGGCGGTACTGTGCTGTGAGGAACTTGGTGTCGACGTACCGCAATCGCTCGAGCCCAATGTTGCCCTTGAGATTGAACATCTCGCCCGACAGCGCCATGCACGCGTAGAAGTCGATCTTCGTCACGTACGCACTTCGAAACTGCGCGAGCCGGATCGTTGTGGACCCGAGTAGCACTGAGTGGCGCGGCTGCTGCATCTCTGATAGCATGTCGCTCACTGTCGCGGCCTCTGGGACGAGCGCTGCCCGTCGCTTCTTGGTCCGCCGCTTGACGAGCGCCGGGTCTTTCAGTGGCGGCTCCGTAGCACGGATGAACTGGACGACGACGTTGCTCTCGTCGTTTAAGAGCGACGTGATGCCGCTCGTCTCCTTCAGCTTGGACTGCAATGGCGTCCGAGGCGCGACGAAGTGGATCATGCGGATGAGGTTGAGTGGTAGCCAGTAGTTCTTGGGAGGACGCTCGCCTTCAGCCGCAACAGTCAGAAGGCTCTCGCTCTCGCTCGCGTCGAACTCCAAGCCTTCCTTAATGTCGCTACTGGCCTTCCGCATCGACGCACCTCGCGGAGCTTTGTCCGACGACTCGAGGATGTCTTCGGCGCAGAGAGGGACGCATTCAGTGTACCCAAGCGCACTGATCCGCAAGTACAACTTCGACGCGTTCGCCCGAAGCGTCTTGGTCTTGTGTGCGTCGACTGGGACGGGCTCAACGTGGCTCTGCTCAGCGTCAAAGAGCTCTCGGGGAATGTCGTAGATCGCATTGAAGACGAGCACGAGGCGGCAGAGCGTGAGCTGCGGCGGCAAAACAGAGCCGACCGAGTTCGGGTCGAGCGCGTACGTGCGGTCGTGTGCTCGGCTCAGCCCTTCAGCAGCTATGGTCGAGTTGGGCAGGCCGAGAACCGCTGAAAACTTGGTCTCAACACGCTTGAGCTGCTGATCGCGTTCGTAGATCGCGTAACAGTAGCTGCAGACGCTCCACGACTCGTACGCCAGCGACGAGTCCGGAGGTTCGCTCGACAGTGCGGCTGTGAGGAATGCGTAGCGTTTGGTGGGCGGGAGCCGCGCGCGGATGCGCACGAGCGTCTCGTTGATCATCTTGAGCGTCATCTTGAACGAGAGCTCAGACTTGGGGTACGACGCGAGGCAGCACTTGCACTGCATCAACTTGCGCACCTGGCGCTGCGCCAGCGCGGCCATCAGCGCTCCTCGGCTCTGCCCGTGGTCTGCGTCGTCATCGTCGGACTCGGAGTTGTCTTCTAGGACGCTCGAGTCTCGGTGGCTCAGGTAGTGCAGCCGCGTTTTGACTGGCAGCGAGAACGGCCGCTCTGGGTGGGGCCTGTTCTTGACACGGAAGGCTTTCACTTGGAGGAGCCACCAGCGGCCGCCAGTGTCTTTCGCGTAGTCGGCGACAAGCGCCTGTAGCTGAAGACGCAGCTTCTGCTCGACGTACCGGACAAGCTAAGAGCCGACACACGCGCACACGACAGTCAGATATCAGTGTGCGTAGACTAGCTCCACTGGTCAACAGGACGCAAAGCTGCAAATCTCGCGACGCACTCGCTGGTTCAGCTCCGACACAGTCGCACAGCCTCTCTCGTTCAGCTTGACGAACGTACACGCCATGTCCACCTGGACGCTAGTGCACAGTCGGTTGACGAGTGGAATCACAGCTGGTACCGAGGACGCTGTCGGTTGTCCCGATTGACTCGCGTCGTTGCCGTTCGCTATGGAGGCGTCCAATGGGCTGGCGCTCGAGCTCCGTCTGCGCGCCGTGTTGGGCGGTCCTGGAATCGAAGTCGTGCTAGCCGTCTCACTTGATGACGTCGCTGTCAGTGACGTTAGCGACGGCGAGTTCGCGTCCAGAATCGGTGCCGTGTTGCTGATCATCCAAGCGCACGCGGGTTTCCCAGACTCGTGCACTGCGCGCACAATGAACGCCTTTGAACCGTTGCACTTGACAAACTGTTGTATGGCAAAGCACTTCTTGGCGCTTGCGACGTTGATTAACAGCGTCTTGAGCTCGCCGGGGTTGAGTAACCGGAGCTGATTTCCAAGCGAGCACATGGCTCCAGGTGCAGCGCCGGGGCGCTTACAAGCGGATACGACTGCTTCTTTGTAGACGATGACGATGCGCTCACTATCGAGCGTCGGGTTCCCGAGCTTCTCGAGCACCATGCGGTCGCTGAAGTCGGAACAGCGCTGCACGAACCCATCCTTGTTGGAGGAGATCCAGACAGCGCGTCCAGTCTCGCCGTATACGACCGTGTCGGGGATCCACATTCGCAGCGCCAACTTCTTCCGTGTCGACGCAAGCACGAGCGCCTTGTTCTCGACTTCTGCTCCTGTCTGTGCTTCAGCGCCCACACTGTGTTCCAACGCGGGTGTCGGACCGCTGCCAACTAACGCGCTCTGACCGTCGTACACCGACGGGGGTAATGATGGCTTCAGTGGTGCCGACGAAGAGTTCTTCGACGCAAGGAAGGCGTAGAAGTGGGATCCCGGGAGGAAGTTCGACGAGTACGTGAACGGGTTCTCTGGGTCGCTGAACGACACAATTGCGGCTTCGCTACGGTATCTGGAGACGGCTCGGCCACACTGTGGTTCGTCCTCCGAGCCGCGCTTCCTGCCACGACCACGCACGCGTTCGTGTGATCAAGCGTTTGTGAGTCGACAGATCTGGCACACGGTCAAGCACGCGTGACGTACCTGAATCGGAAGCTCGGTTGAGACTCGACAGGTGCGAGCTCTGCTGTCTTCTCCGCCTGCGAGAGCGCCGAGTGGAGCTTCTGGTGCACGATGCTCGCTCGAGCGTTCGTGGGTCGACGAGGAGGCAGCCCGCCGACCCGCTGCTCCACCGTCGATCCCATCGCCAGCGTGTTGCGGTGACGGCTTGAAACGAAACGCTCCTCCGCCACATTCAGCGCCGCCATGAAGTCTCCTGGCTTCGAACGAGACCCCGGGCATTTCGTGGTGGCCAATCGAAACGGTTGTGCTCCGTTGTGATATTTTGAGGTGGTTCGAACCGCGTTCACGCGTGGGCGACAACGGAGGGTGAGCAGCTAGCGACGGTCATCATGGATGCCAGCTTGGACGGCACAGCGTCGCTTCTTGTGCGCCGACAAGCGAACTTTGATACGCAGCATGTACAGCCGCGCGCGGGCTCGTTTTCGGCGACAATCGTTGTGCGTTTCAGGAGATCTGGTGATTCGTGCGTGGGGTCAACGCGGTGCTTTGGTGCTTGCTCACGTTGCGACTCGGCCGTGCGCTCGCAGAACCGCTTCTTCACCGACAGTTCGCTCGGCCGTCAGAAGCGGTTGCTCGAGACAACGCGGCGGCGACAAGCAAAAGCACGCGAGAAAGCTCTCGAGCAGGTAGGTGAGCACCTAGCCTTGCATCTCCTGGGCAGTACCTGGTCCATCTCGCCACACGTGATCCTGACGCTTTCCACCGGTCTTCAGAACTTCCGACTGGAGAGACTGCAGCTCGATTTCGAAGAGAACTTGCGTCTCAAGACCCTCAAAGAAGAACGCGAGCTGTCGCGGATGGAGCGCAAGCTCCAGAATGCAGCAGCCACTTACATCCAGTACGTTTGGCGGAAGCACCGGTACTTTGCCAACCTCCGTGCGAAGCGAGACTGCGCCGCACGGTACGTCATCGCGGCGATCCGATTCCAAGCGGGGCGTCGAAGACGGAAACGACACCACGCAGCAATAGCGATCCAAGCCCAATGGCGAGCACATCAGCGTCAAGAGCGCTTCAAGCGATGTCTTCTCGTTGTCTCCCGGTTCATGCGGACTCTGGTGCGAGCTCGACGAGCAAAGAGGAACGTGAGCGCAGTGCGAATACAACGGTGGCTGCGACGACGGATAGAGGGAAGGCGACGGGCGGCCACAGCAGTGCTGCAACGTGCGTGGCGAGCGCAGCTCTCCAAGAAGAAGATCGCCCGGTGCTCGCGAGTGTATCGGCACCTAAAGGAGCTCGAGAAGCTGGAGCGCCACGCGAAAGTGCTGCAGCGTGCGCTGGCGACACGAGCAGCGTACTGTCGTTTGATTCGGAGCAGTGAGCTCGCGAGGTATCCCCTCGTGATGGCTACGACACTACCGAAGATGACCCTTGTCGAGTCGCAGGCCGAGCTCCAGCAGAGCTGGCGAGCCCAGAGCGAGGCGGCGCTCACAGCCAAACGCCTTTCAAGCCAGGAAGCAGCGTTGACAAGAGACGTTGAGAGTTTGCACAATCGACTGCGCGATGCAAAGGCAAAGCTGACGCGCGAACAGGACAAACTCGAGCGCTTCCGGGCTCTCGACGCACACCGACGCGCCAAGGATGACACGGAGATCCAGCACCGGCTGCTCGTGCTCGAGGCGCAGATGCGGAGAGACGTTCGAATGGAGCTGGAGAAGGAACTTGAGAACTCGCGACGAGCGCAAGCGCGCGAGCACAGCAAACGGCAGAAGCAGGCGACGATCGGGACCGGGTCGGCATTGTCAATCACTACTAGCGGACGTTACACAATGAGGAAGCCTGGACCGCTTCCCGTTGTGACGGCAGGCAACAGCTTAGGGCGGCTGTCGGGCTTGCGATCAGCGGCGAGTGAAGAGCGACACGAATGAGAACGCAATGGAACTTACGGGAACGACTACGAGTCGTGCTGCTGGTGAGCAGACATTGTTGTATGCTGCTTACCAGAGCGCCATCGTGTCGTCTTGCCCCCTCATCATCCTTTGCTTACCAACCGCAGCTTCACACCCCGTGTGCAAACGCTTGCACATACTTCGCCAGCTCCACGCGACGACCTCTACGAGTCGCGAATGACCACGTTGTTCTTCAGGAGGCTCATGCGGAGCAGGAGGTTCCTCGACTCGGCCGCGTACTTGCGTCCCACGTCAAACGCGCGCGTATACGTCGCGTTGCGCTTGTTCGGCGTGTACGCGTACAAGATCTGCTCGCCCAAGCACGTAAAGCACCACACATACACACCCAGACACAGCAACTGCGTCAATGGCACCACTACTGATGTAAGGAAGGAACCTGGAAGGAACTGGACACTAGAGCGCGCACCTTCTCGTAGCTGTCAATACGCGCGTGGATCTTGTCGGCCGCAATGAGCTCGCACAACTCCTTCTCGAGCCCCGCCGTGTCTGTGTTGAAAGTCTGTGCCATCTGGTGCAGATCTACCGACAGGTACGGGTGGAAGTACTGGGTAATGCCGCGGCTCCGGATCTCTTGAGAGAGTTTGTCCACGTGCGCACACAGGTACATGTCGAGGCTGAGCTCCGGCTATGGTGTCCAGTGCCAAGGCAGCAACATCAATGCCAGTGTTTAGAAACGCCCGACTCGGTCAGTCCTCGGAAGTCTCTCGCATCTCACACAAGTGTCCAAAACACCCACACACGTCCGCACCTTCATCTTCTCCAGTGTCTGCAGACACGACGCGTAGTTGCTCGAGTAAAAGTCGCTGATGAGCTCGCGCAGCCAGGGCAAGAGCTCCAGGAACGCCTTGAACGACGAGTTGTTCATCAACTGGAGACGACATCAGCCACACACATGAGTCTCCCACTCGTAGACAGCATCAGTGGGTTGGGTGGACAAACTGCCGTGGAAGCAGCACAAGCGGCCCCACTACGCACCTTCTCGCGCAGCTCTTGGCGCGTAAACGACGCGAGTGCACAGATGCCGCCGTACAGTGCAATGTCTTCAGCGTGCAGCACTTCACTGTACGAAGCGCCAATCTCTGCGTGGCAATCGAGGAACTTGAGCGCAGCTGCGTGGAAGTTCCGGTCGTGGAGTGCGACGAGGCCAAAAGACGCAGCGATCTTGGTCTTCAGACTGCGGTTCCAGCCAGTACCCAATATTGTGTACACACACCAATCCGCAGTCAGCGAGACGACGGGACGATACGAGAGCGCTTGGGAGGGTGGAGACGCACATTGGGTCGGATTGTGTGGCCGTGATGGCTTCGAGCTTCGTGAGGTAGTTGGTCACGTGCGCAAAGTTGCGCATGTGGAGTCCGACCTGAAGGAAACATAGCAAAAACCCAACCCAAATGGACGGGTCTGTCAGCACCACTTCCACCCATAATATACACCCCACTTATCCAGATTATGTATACACACGAGATGCTCCCCTCGCTTTTTGCACGCACCTTGCTCACGTTCAGACACATTTCAATCACGTGCTTGTCAGTCGTGCAGTAGTCGCGTGCCTGCGCGAAGCTCTTGAGCGCCAGCGGGAGGTCGCCCAGCTGGTAGTAGAACTCACCGAGGTCGTTGTGTCCCATCTGCACTTGCATACAAGTGGTGTGGTGTATCAGTGCCCAGATATCGTCACGACACGAATACAAGTCCACACACGCACCCGGATGCTCTCCTTGATCATCGTGGACTTGTACGAGTTGAGCTCCTGCTCGAGGCGCTCGTGCTGCGCCGCTGCACTGCGCTTCACGCTCTCGACGAACGCCGCGTCTATCGCGGCCGCCGACTCGCTGCTCTCTGGCGGAGCGTTGGCGCTGGCAGTCGCGGCCTCCGCCACCTCGACGTACAGCTTCATGTTGAGGCCGCCCTTGAGATCGCGCAGCAGCGCCGCGTGCGCATCAGCGCGCAGCGCTTCATTTGACTTTGCGATGAACAGCAGGCGTTCGGTGCGGTTGCGCGCGGCGTACTTGGCGGCGTACGCATCGACATCGAAGCTCTCGAGCACCATCTTCCTTGAGGCTTGTTTGTTGTGACTTTGATTCTCTTGAGAGATCTCGACGTTGAGTATACTGAAGGCAAGTCATCACGGAAATGTACTGTTGCACCTCGAGTAAATACGACTATGTGTACTATCGTAATTTGAGCAAAAGGAATACAGCGCGAAGTATTCACCACCGAATTTGCATCAGCGATTTACGTGAATTAAGTAAAGCCGGTATTACTTAAGGAAATCGTCTTTGATCAAGCTTATCCATGACATTTTGCATTTGACAGCGCCACAACAAATATCCATTTGGGAAGGAAAATAATTTAAGCGGGGCCATTTCAGGCGCTACACCCTGAAGCTATCTAATTTTGGGTTTGGTGTTTCAGGTGAAGAACAGTACAGTGCATGCACTGCCCACCTGAGGACCATTTCATAGAAGCTTTTACAAATTGCTGAACACCAGAACGCCTATTTTCAGTCTGTGGTCACAACTGCATCGGATCCCCAGAAGACACATCGCCGTGATGACAACAGCGCCATCTCCCCGCGTCGTGCGCGCGCTCTACCAGTTGAGTCGTTTTGCCTCGTGATTCTTTGCGTTGTGCAACACCACCACTCACAGCCGCTGCTCTCCAGGTCGCTACTGTTCTCCACGCGCCAGCTCCAGGCAGACCTCGCTGCCAACCGCACGCTCTTCAGCGCCATTCGCGCTGGTGCCGCCGACTCGTACGCCGGTGCACACGCCGACTGGCAGCGCGAACGCAAGCTCGAGCGCCGCTTCTCGAACGCGCGCACTGCTAAGCTCTCGTCGTGCCGCCGGCGCACGTTCGTCGCGCTCGTGCGCGCACAGTTCGACAAAGCGAACGCTAGTGGCGACAGTAATCCTGACGCTGCCGACCACCAGCGTCTGGACGACGGTGCGCATCCGTCAGCACGTGTGGGGTTGTAATGCGAGAGGTACTGACGAACGACGCGATTGCTGCTGCACGGCACCAGGGTTCGCGGCACTCCGAGAGATCAATGACCACAACGCGATGGTGCGGAACCTGGCGGCACAAGGCGCGTTCGAACCAACAGTGCGTAGCGTCGTGTATGTGCGTGTCTTGGCGAGCCTAGCGAAGGGATCGAGTGAGGTTCTGATAGTGTGTCTGCGCGTGTTCGATTGCGCGTTCTTCCTTGCGTGCGGTCGACAGAAGCGCACGGACGCTGTCGCGTTTTGCGTCGGCGACGTCGTGGACGTGAAAGCCACAGGCCGCGGTGTCGTCACCGGGTGGACACTCGCACGCTCGCACGCGTTCGCGGACCTCCGCGTCACGTACGACATTCTACTGCACTGTCGCAGCCACAGCTGGTGCGAGCATTGAGCTGTTGAGTGAACTGCTCACCGAACTGTCGATGTAATGTGACGTGCAACTAACTGACTGAGTGGCTGGCTCTGTGCACTTTAGTGACAGCGAGCGTCTTCTTCGCGTCCCACAGGAGGACATTGTGTCAATCGCTGACCCGGAGGTACGTGTGAGCTTTGTGCTCGTCATAGGTGCGCGAAGAACAACGCTGACGATCGTTCATTCGCTGTGCTACACCGTCGGCCTCGACAGGCTGTCCAGAACCCATCACTTCTTCTCTACTTCGACGGGTTTGAGAACGGCCGACACGTGGCGTCAGCGCCGCTCGCGCGCCGGTTTCCGGACGACGCTTGTGGCAGTGCAACTGCGTGCGCGTCCGGGTCGACGCCGACTACGCCGTCGATTCTGCAGCTCCAGTTTGAGGAAGAAGAGGAGCTCGTGCAGTACTTGCGCTGTGACGACGCGATCGTGATCCACCTCGTCACGGCCGCGCTTGAAGGACGGTGGATCAACGCGTCGACCGACGCTGCACAGGACGCAGTCCTCCGAGCGCGCGAGCTGATGGACTCGGGCGAGTTTGCGAGTGCGCGCGACCTTCTGCTCCGCGTCGTAGAGGACGAGGACCCCGAGTACGCGTACGCGTGGGCCAAGCTGGGCTTGGCCGAGTTCCGCACAGGTTCGTGCAGAGCCACAGTGCTTCTTCTTCTAGCAGTGATGGTGCACGAGACCAGACCATTCGAGTTGCTCACGAGTGTGCTGTGCTGGTTGGGTCTGTTCGTGCAGGTGACGCAGAGAATGCGCTGCGATACTACGAGACGGCACTGGAGAAGAACCCGCTGCTCTTGGACGCGCTCACTGGACTCGGCACGTGCGCCACGAAGTTGCGGCGTTGGGACGTCGCTCACAGTGCGGCCATTCGGTTGATGCGCCTCCAGCCAGACAACGCGGTCGCCAAGGTTCTGCTCGAGAACGCGCTCGTGTGGTCGCTGTAAGGGCAGAACGAACAAGGGAAGTGCCGTGCACCTGCTGACTGCGCGTTTCGGCCGACCGACTCGCAAGTGAAAAGCGAGCGTCGCATGTGTCCATGTAAGTACTTCTATTGAAGCGAAAGCCACGTTGTGTGTTGGTGAACTGCTCATGTTACGTTGCGGTGCGGTCCTACTCCCTTGAGTGGACAACCGCGCGCCAGCGGGCAACACAACGACACTGTCGACGCACGTCTCTTGCTCTCATGGCGCGACGAGTGGCTTGACATCACGCTCGCGGTCGTCATCACTGCTGTCGCGTGGTGTCGTCAAGAGCCGTCGTGTGGTGATGAGCCTGGGTCGAGACAGAGGTCTCGATTCTCCACTATGGAGACGTAGTCGATCGCACCGTTGGTGAGGCGAGCCTGGGAACCGGCGCACTGTGTGGCTCGCACATCACCGTTAGAGATGCTCGAGAGCAGCAGAGAAGACGCCGTTGTCCTCGACTCTGCGCCGTCAGTCTTCAAAACGCCGGTTGAAGTGCACCCAGCAGCGAGATGAGCTACGAGTACTACCGCGGAGCCGAGCATGGCGCCTACAGCCAAAGCGGGTACTACGACGACCGCGGAACGTGGTGGCCAGGCTACCCGACATACGATGGCCCTCGTGACTTCTACCCGGCGAGCAGCCGCAGCGACAGCCGAGGAGGACGGGGTCACGGCAGCGGCGGCTGGGGTGGCGGCGACTTTCGCCGCACTGCGTTCGACGGGCAGGCGGGCGACTACAGCGCACAACCGAGAAGCTGCGCCAGTGGAGAGCCTGGCGACCATCACGGCGGTGGCGGTCGCTCGGAAAGAGGCGGCG
>JAASFJ010000278.1:0-29123 GCA_023333755.1 Globisporangium uncinulatum
CTTCTTGGGCTTCTCGCAGTACTTGCTGCTCTCTATGGAAGAATGGTTCCCTGCGCAGATGCGGGAGCTCCACTTGTCTCCGCTTCGAACAGCCACACAGCGCCATGGGATCTCGCGATACGAGATACCCCAGGATGGACAGTGCCTCGTGTTCTCTCGCTTGCTCGCTCCGCGCTCTCTTTCTCTATCAAAGCTGAGCTTTCAACACCCAAACGCTTGAGATCATCACGAGAACGCACCCACCCAAAAAGCGACTTATGGTGTTGCATCATCACCTTCGTTGCCTCGACGTACGTACTGTACAGTCTTGCACTCGACGCAGCATGGCCACCAGTGCAGACCGTGCCAAAGGCCCAAGCAGGCCAGAGAGCATGTGCTCTGGGGAAAATGAACCGACGCGATGAGTTGCATGCGGCATACAAACTCCGAGTCATTCTAACTCCCAGACACCTGATAATCAACGGCCAGCCGCAACTTCAAGGCTCGTTTTTATCATTTTTCACTTGGATACAGTATCCACATACAAACGTCCTATCATCCCAGCGGTTGCTGAGAGAACACAGGGTGATAGTGCAACAGCAGGCGCAAAGCAGGCAGGCATCACTCACATGCTCCCTCACACTTGGAAATCGCGCGCGGCGAGCGGACGCCAGTCGTCCACCAGCTCCCCATTCTTCTTTTACAAGCACCTCAGTGCTGTTTGCGTCGTGCGTAGCGCGTGCGTAGCAGGCGAGCGTAGCGACTCCCCAACGCGTCGCCTCACAAAGGAAACGAACCACCACTCGCGTGCGTCTTCCGAGTCACACACTCACATCCATCCACTCATTCTTTCATCCGCGCGACACGGCGTGCGAGAGAGCCAACCACTCCAGTGAGAGAAGGTGAGACGACTGCCGCGCCATTGGGGAAAAATCCACCTCGTCTACGTCGCCTCTCACACTCCTTCCTCATGTTCCTTTCAGGCGCCACACACCTCCACACTCTACAACCCACCCGCTCCAATGGACGCGCGACGTAATAACTTTTTCCACCTCTGCGGCTCGCCGATCAGCACGCCGAAGCGCGGCCACCGCCAGAGCTTCGATGACGGCGCTGTCGGCTCACCCGATCAGCGCCGCTCGCCCGAGCATGCGCGTGCGCCGCCGCTGCACATGAAAGACGCAGGCGACCGCAAGCGCGCGACTCTCGCGACCGCCGCCACAGAACAAGACGCGCTCTTTGACAGCTGTCCGTCGTTCTCAATGAACGATGACGCGTCGTCGTACACGACCGACTCGATCGTCGCGTCCATGGTCATCGACGATGAAGACGACGACTTTGACGACGACGACGACTATAGCGACAGCGCAGAGAACGACACAGGCCGGAGCTCGTCGCCCATGAGCGTCCAGGACACCCGTGAAGGTCGAATCCCACGGTTCCTCTCAGAAGACGCGTCGCCGCCGTACCACCCAGACGAACTCGGCGCAGACAGCGGTGACGGGGACAAGTACAGTCGCGTGGGCGGTCGCCGTGGCTCGATCGTCGCGGCCCACGAGAGCATTGACTTGAAAGACCTTGCGCTCGAGCGCGTGATTGGCGAAGGCGCGTTCGGGAAAGTGTACAAAGGCACGTGGCGGCACAAGCCAGTGGCGGTGAAAGTGCTGCTCCACCAAGACTTACGGCCAGACGTCGTGCGCGAGTTTGAAACCGAGGTGCAGATTATGAGCGTGCTGAACCACCCAAACATCTGCATGCTGCTGGGCGCGTGCCTTGAGCCTTCGAGCCGCGCTTTGGTGCTCGAACTTGCAGACCAAGGCTCGCTCTGGGGTGTCTTGCGGTCGCGGCGTCGACAGCTTACAGATGCGCTCCGAGCGAAGTTTATTTTCGACACGGCACGTGGGATGAGCTACTTGCACCAGTTCAAGCGGCCGATCCTGCACCGCGACATGAAGAGCCCGAACTTGCTCGTCCAGAACGACTTTTCCATCAAGATTTCGGACTTTGGGCTCGCGCGGGTGAAAGCCCAGATCCAGACGATGACTGGGAACACGGGCACGGTGCAGTGGATGGCGCCCGAGGTGCTCGGGAACCAAAAGTACACGGAGAAAGCTGACGTGTTCTCGTTTGGGATTGTGATCTGGGAGATCTGCACGGGCAAGTGTCCGTACGACGGCATGGTGCAGATCCAAGCTGCGCTCGGTGTGCTGAACCACGACCTGCGGCCCAAGATCCCGGACGCGTGTCCGCGGTTCTTTGTGCGGCTCATGCGCGCGTGCTGGAACCGCGAACCGAGCATGCGACCAACGTTCGCAGAGATTGTCCGGGCGTTTGAGCTCTACGAGCGCACAGTCTCGAGCACCAACTACTCGCGATAGAGCGGCTCAAATCTGGACAAGCCGGACGGGGGAGGAGGGCTACTTACTATTATTTAGAGTGCGGTGGCGCACAAGCAGACACACACAGGTGGAGAACAGCAAGTGGGGAGCAGGACGCGGACAAAGTCAAGTGGTGTGAGTGAGGAAAGTGGGGAGCAAGCGGTGAGCGTGCGTGGTGTCGCGATGTCCGCGTACAGCGCAGTCGTCAACTGTCGTCAATACATTAGCGCTTTTAATTAAAGACGCGTATTGTGCCAGCGGATGGAGCGAGCAACGGAGCGCCACCGTCACAGGACACCGCACCATTCGCGAGGGAGCCATGGTCCGCAGCCATCGTTGCGCGATAGACGCCTCCATCGTGCACTTGATAGATTGAGATCAAGTGTCGCTGACTTCAGCTGACGCATTCATTCGCGCTCAAAGTTGATTTTGACCCCTTCTATCGAGTAAAATATCAGCTAGCAAGCATAAAGAGCATTTTGGTCCTGTAGTGAATGTAATAAATGCTAATAGAGAGGCTCTTTCACCTGGCATTGTAAAATAGAGAGAACTCGAATCGAAACGCTCCATTATTGCAAGTCCCAAGTCTGGACGTGGCGACGAACACGTCAGCATCATGCTGGATGCTTGATTGCTGTCAAGCCATGGCTCGGTGCGCGCTGTTGTTTGATTGATGACGCTGCCTCCAACATCTCCTAAAGATGTTGGAGGAGGTTGTGCATTCACGACCTCGACCTCAAAGATGGGAGGGCACTTCCATCTTGGAAATGCCCTCCCATTCTTTCCTTTTTCTGCAGATTTAACCTACACTTTCTGAACCGCGTTTCGCAGACATACTGTATGATTTGGTGCTGGCGTCACCTCAGCTCAGGACGATGCAGTCCCCAATGTGCACTGCGAAATGCGCTGGCGCGTGTGCTGTTGCTGCGGACTGCCAGTGTCCCATCCTGTGCATCCGTTGCCACTGCCTTCGTCCAGCGACCAATATCGAGCGTGAGAGTTCTGGATTGAAAGCAGGTCAGCTCAATTTGCAAATTGGTGGCTGCAGGACAAAAAGTTGCTGTTCATCAAACTGCAACTTTTTTTGCCTCTTACAAAGAATACTGAATACTCATGAATAGCCTTTTCACGTGACTTCATATTTGTATGCTGATCGCCGTGACAACACCAATTTAGTCTATGTGAGAATGTCTGTGGTCCACACACAGTCGATTCAGTAGGTTTTAGTCGCAAGACCAGTTCGCTGCTGACGTTCGCTTCCCGCCGCCAGTTCTTCGTGGCCGCCCGCCCACTCCGGTCAGTAAGCTTTTTACTCACAGAACCACACCGCCTGCTGCTCCTGTCCGTCCGACTCCCTCCCCGAGGAATCAATCGAGGGAAGGAAAGAAGGGCACGCGGAGCCAGCAAGCGAAAGGAGCGAGCGCGCGCGCGTGAGTGAGCGGCTGGCAGAGTCAGCGGCAGACAGGTGCAGACAGGTGCATTGTTCTCTCCCCATTCTTTCCGCTTCTTTCAGCGCTCTCAACGTCGCCGTCGCCACAGCTTCGAGGTTTGGATCTCTTTTCATTCGAGAAGCCGATGAGCGCGACGACAAGTGCCACAAAGATGGCGACCACTGGCCGCCGCACGCAGCAAGAGCTCTTCCGCCTCGTGTGTACGCTCAGTAGCGCCTGTCACGCCGACCAGAACGTGCTCAAAGACGCGCAGCTCGTGGACCTGCTCGAGACGCAAGCGAAAGCGATTCTGCTCACACGTCGCCAGCAGCAGCAGCGCAAGAAGAGCACTGCGGTGGACGCGCCGACGATCTCCCCTCAGCGCTCGAAGCTCTTGAAGAAACTCGCAGACGTGGCGACTACTGAGAACAGTCACGACAGCGTCGCAGCGTCGAAACGCCGCAAGCTCTCGTTCGAATTGGACCTGCGCACGTCGCCAGTGAAGCACTTACGTTCGTACAGCCGGGATGCCGTGAACCCAGCTGCTGAGAGCGCTGCGTTTGCAGCGTCCGTGTCAGTCTTCAACGCCGCGATCGTGGACCAAATGTCGTCCCAGTTCAGTCGCAGTGCGTCCCCGCAGCGGCTCTTTAAGGCTTCGAACGCGTTCAAGTCGCTCGACCGAGGGACTGAGACTGTGGATCTGTCGGCGTCGATGGCGTCGACCGTCACGTCGGCTGCTGGTGGGTATTACGACGACCTGTACGACGATCTCTCGGCTGGGTACCGGCGCTCGCACTCGCCCGGCTTGGACTCGCACGGACGCCGCACGCCATTGTCGGAGCTTACGCAATCTGTCGACTCGATCGACTGGTGTCCGTCAGATGACGACGACGTTGAAGACGACGAGCTCATGGAGCAGAACTGCTCCAAAGCCGAAGCCGAGCTGAAGTGCTCAAAAGCCGAAGCGGAGCTCAAGCGCATGATGGGCATGGCTGCTGACGACGACGATGACACGGCTGGGACTGGGAACGTCTCGCTCGCGACCACAACCTCGACTGAAGTCGTCATGCAAGTGCTGTTTGACATTATGCAGCACGACCGGAACTACAAGTGGCTCGTGAACCCTGAGAACCAGGCGCACGTTGCAAAGCTCGTGGCGAGTCACGAGCGCCAGGAGCAGCACGACAGTGCAGAGAAAGCAGCGAGTCGTGGCGAGACGGCGATTTCCACCTCAGTGGCAGCGCTGCGGACGCAAGTCGAGACGCTTGTGCGAGAGAACGCGCGTCTAGCGGAAGCGAACGAGATGAGCGCGTGCGACGCTGAAGAGCAGACGCAGCGCGTGCACGAGTTGCTGGCGAAGCTGCAGGCGGCTGCTGCGGCGGAGAAAGCAACAATGACGGCCAAGACGGCAGCAGTGCCACGTACTGATGCAGAGGTGCGGCTGGCGGCGACTAAGGAGCGGCTGCGTGCGCAGGAGGCGTGTCGTCGCGAGGCCGAAGCAGCGTTCACGTCGGAGCTGCGTGCGCAAACAGAGACGGTGGCGTCGCTCCAGCACGAGCTGGAAGCTAAGGACGACGAGATTTCTGCGCTCGTAGCGCAAGTCGCGGCGATCAGCGCAGCGTTTGCGGCCAAGGCTGGGAACGGGTCGACGTCAGAGCTGCGTCGGCTCTCGCTGAGCTCGCAGAAGAGCGAGACGGACACTCCACCAACTGACGCTGCTGCGAGCTTGATTCTGCACTTGCGCGAAGTGAATGTCGCGCGTGAGAACGAAGTGAAGCGTCTGCGGAGCGTGCTGGTTGCGAAAGACCGCGAGATTTGCAGTCTGTACATGCACTTGGCGACGAAGAAGACGCTGGTGGACGAGATTTCGAGTCGTCTCGCGCTCCAAGTGCAAGCGCTCGCTGCAGACCGTGGTGACGCGCTCGCGATCGCTGTGGAAGACCTAGACCTTGACGTCGACATGTTCCTGTTCAAGCGTGCAGCGGCAACGCAGCAGACTGCTGACGAGCTGACGGCTGCGCTGGGCGTGATGGAGCGTGAGGTCGAGGCGCTCGAGGAGCGTGCAGAGACGCTCGAGAGCGACAAGTACACGCTCGAAGTGACGCACGAAGACCTCACGAGCACGCTCGAGAGCGCGAACGCCGAGTTCCTGCGGGTGTCGGCGGAGAATGAGCTCATGGAAGCGTCGTTGAAGGAGAAACAGACGCGGATCCGCAACTTGATGCTGTACCTCGAGGAGAAAGAGGACCAGATCATGCGGCTCAAGGACGCGGCCGAGCAGCAGCTTCGCCCTGCGTTCGGCTCGGTCGCCAGCAGCTACGCGGGTTCGGCGGGGTCGTCGTTCTCGAACGACGCGCGTGCTTACTAAGCGCTGTAGTGAATGTGTCTACAACAAGATCCGCTTCCAGCGACGGCGATGACGAGTTCCCAAGCGCATCATTGTTATCGTGCGACTACGTGATCATGAAGAAGATAAGATGCCCGCCTGCCGAGACAATTCCCATCTGCGAAGCGCACAAACAGAAGAAGACGAGGACACTTTTGATCCCAACATTCAACCCCAAAAAAGTCCCCGCTACCGAGCGGCAGTAGCGACGACAACGACGATGACGATGATTGTGGCAGTTCGTTGTGGCTGGCGAGCCAGCAGCGATGCTGGGCTTGTGGAGGCAGAGCAAGCGTTGGTCCAGTTTGTCTGTCGAGTGTTGAGCTGCTGCTGTTCGTAGTGGCAGTTGAACGAACAGAGAGAAAGAAGAGCTGATGATATATAACTTATCCCTCGCAGATAGGAACACAAAACACGATACAGCGCATGGCGATGGCCACCAACACGCTCTCTTGTCACTCCACTCCTCACTATTGAGGGAAACCAAAGAGAAAACGAGAACATCAAGTTCCCATGCAAAGTAACGCAACTTGTTTCCGATATCCGACCTCTTCTTCTTCACTCACAAGCTCTCTCAGCTCCATACGAGCGAGCACGGCTCGGACTGCGTCAATAGATGAAAACGCACCACTTAGGTGGGCCACTGCATACCATCAGCACTTTCTCCTTTGGAAGCTCCCGTGCCCCATAGGCGCTCACAACTCCTTCTCGTACACCACACGCTTGCCCATCTCGCTGTGCTTGATCCGGGAGCTCAGCAATGCGCCTTGGCGACGCACTGGACGCGACGTGATGCTGAGACCAAACACAAACGTTGCGACACCCGCAGCAAAGAGCCCAAGCACCAAGACGACTGGAATCCACAGCGGCGCAGTGAAAAACGCCGTCACCAGGAACGGAATGATCCAGAACGGGAGCGTGAACGCTGCGACGATCGCAATCGGCACTGCAATCGCGAGAAAGCCTGCAATCAAGCCGGCCGTCATGATGCCCAGCAGCGCCGCCGCTGCAACGCTCAAGCTGCGGTGCTTCCTCGCAAACTCCCTCGGGCTGCCACACCAACGCAACAGCACGTTAGCACCGTCCCTTTTCTCACTCACCTGCACGCGAGCGCTGGTGTACTACAGAGCAAACGAACGTACCCTTGCAAGTACTTGGACTCGAGCAGCCCACCCAAGAGGCTCCACAGTGTCGACATGACAGAGTCGCGGACGTCCAGCAGTTTGGAAGCACGCTGAGCCGCACGGAACGCTTTGCGCACCGGCGGGCCGAACCAGACGCTGAGAAGCACCTCGCCGCGGTTGTCTGTTCCACCGAGCCCGTCCTTAAGGCGCACCGTGAACTCGGTCGGGTCTGTGTCGAGATAGAGCGATAAATGAGTAAGTCGCCAGCCAATATACATGAGCAGCAGCAAGTGTCACAACCGCCACTCACCCTTCGTTTGGTCCTTGGCGACCTTGGAGACGTTGATCTGGCCCGTCCCGATGAGGTCGTCACCCGTCTCGTCCGAGTAAACCTCGATCGTGAGCACCGCGTCTTTCTCGTGGAGACGAGCGTCGTAAAAGAGCTCGAGCTCGTTGTTCAGCTTCTCATTCCACTCGGGGTCAGTGCCACCCTGGAACGCCGGGTCCGTTGTCCCGACAGACTTGGGGCTCGAGCCCTCAAGCTGCACCAACACTGCTCGCCGCATAAGCCCACACGTCAGCTCTAAAGCTATTGAACATTGCCTCGAGAGCTACAGCAAGTTCCGTAACGCACCAAACGGGTCCTGGCGCTTGCCAAAGTCCATGCGCGGCAGATTGCGCGCACGCACCACTTTGACGTGGAGCGTGCCATTGCTGGAGGTGGCGGCGCTTGTTGGGGTCGTCAAGGACGCGGAAGACGTCGCGGCAGCTTTGGACTTGGACATTGTCGTAACGAAAAAAGGGCTGTAGCTTCGTGGGCTGGTGTCGCTTGCTTGGATCGCGTGGAATCTGGAATTTGGAAGGACGACGTCGGCGCGAGAAGGCAAAAGATCGAATGAGCCCAAAAAGCTGCTGGCAGCCAGAGACAGTGCCTTCCTTTTATAAACATGCAGCAAGCCGAAAGATCCGCTAGTGAAGAAAATCGGTGCACAAAGTCGACAGCGTCTCGTCACTTGCTAATTCCGCTTGTGATTCGCTGGTTTCCATAGGTACTCGTAGAAGGGCAATTTACAGTTCGTTGCTCTTGTAAGAAGCTGCTAAATGCACCATCTCCCGTGTACAAGAAGGTTGCCGGGACCTTCACTTCGCGCACGTGTAGAGGGAGATTTCCTTTTTGCTGTTTCCGCGGCGCGCGAACTCCAAACATCGAGTCACCAAGTTGACGTCGTTGCGCTGCCGACCCGCGACTCCGCTGCTCTGAGCTGTGAACAGTATGAGCGACAACGAACAGCCGTTGCTCACCCGACGCAGCGCTCGCGAGCGCAAGCCGCCCAAGCAGATCTACGCGGTGCTCGACATGCGTCCCAGCAGCAGCAGCAGCCGCAGCGACGGGACCAATGCTGATGATGGCAACGGCAACGACATCGGCAACGGTGATGAGAACGACGACGACGACGACGACGACATGGACCTCGACGAGAGCGGGAGCCGCAGCGAGAGCGACGAAGAGGAGGAAGCTGACGAGCGGCAGTTTGTGTCACCAAAGCCCAAGCCGAAACCACGCGCGCGTCCGAGCGCAATTGCTGGCCCACGCATTGCGAAGCGCAAGCCGTCGTCTTTGGTGCGACCGAGAAAGTTGAAACCCGTGCAAGAGGAGGGTGCCATGTCGCGGAAAGGCAGTGACGCGACGGATGCGAGCGACGATGGCGACGCTGTGTTGTTTGGTGGGTTTAGTGATGAGTCAGGATGGATGCACTACCAGCTGGAGCAATTCGTGACCGTTGTGCGCTAACGTGGTGGACTGCGTGTGGTTTTCAGAGGCGACCAAGCGTGGGAACGTGTCGCTGCGCAACTTGATGGTCGAGTGGAGGGACCGGTACGAGGCGAACGCAGAGGAGGCAACGCGAGAGGTCTTGAACTTCATGCTGCAGGTAAGCGAGGGCTATGTGGTTTTCTCGCTGCGACTATGCCAGAATGTACTAACCTAACGTGGATCGTTTCTTGCATCTTCAGGCGTGCGGTGGCGAGGGCCAGTGCGTTCCGGCCACTGAAAAATTGGAGAAACTTGACATGAGCGATCTGGTGCGTGAATACGTTTGAGTACTCGCTGGGTTTTGCCGGCAAACTAGCGCTCCTTACGCGTCCTGGTGGTGCCAATCTTCAGGTTGACTATGTCGTCGAAGATCTCGTGCAGTCTAACGAAGAATACCCCATCGTCTCTCGCTTGAAGACGTTCAAGCTCTTCAAGAGACACTTTGTGGAGTTCTGGGACGCGTTCGTGACCGAGTTCTTTGATAGCGAGCTCCTCTTCACGTCCACTGTCGTCCACCAGTTCGTGGACTGGTGCAGCACGCTTTCGAGGTGCGATTCAGCATGCCAGCGGCATCGCTTCATTGATATTCGCGAATGGCTAACCTGAATTCTTCTGGTTATGTTTGACTGTTTACGCCACGAACAGCGCTGAAGTTCGAGCTGTTCGACACACGTCGACTATCGCCGTATATGCTATCGGGAACGCGCTAGTTGAATGTGCGCAAAATGTTACACAGCAGCTCGCAGTCGTGAAGCGACAGCTGAATGCCGACGCGAACGCAGCTTCATCGAAGAAGACCCCGCCAGGGAAGGTGTCGAAGAAAACGGAGCTCTTGGTGGAAAACAGGGCGATGTACGAGCATCGACTCCAGCAGCTCGTGAAAGTGGTGAACATTATATTCACGGGCGTGGTGGTGCATCGGTATCGCGACGTGATGCCCGAGATTCGGTCGGAGAGCGCAAGCACGATCAGCCGCTGGATCTCCGCGCTACCAGAGCACTTCCTCAAGGACAACTACCTCAAGTATCTGGGTTGGATGCTGAACGACAAAGACGCGTCTGTCCGACGTCGTGTGGTAATGGTGCTACGCAGTCTTTACGAGAAAGAGGCGTTCACAGACAAGCTCGAGCTGTTCACGTCGCGGTTCTTGCCGCGATACTTGGAGCTGTGCAACGACGTGGATAACTCGGTGGTTCTCGCGTGCGTCCGGCTTCTGATTGCTGCGGACAAGCGAAGTTTGATCAGCTCGGATGTTGATCTGCAGTCAGTTGAAAAGCTGGTCTTTGAAGTCGACCATGCTGACATTCGGAAAGCCGCAGCAGAGTTCGTGTGTCTCCAGTACGACGCATTCGGTGTTCCTGCCACGACCGAGAACGTCAAGCTAAAGCGGGACCAGCTGAACACCCAAGCGATCGCGCTGGTCGAGTTTGCGGAGGAGTACATTTACAACCACGGCGCACCGTCGGAGTGTGTTGAGACTGTTGTCGAGGCATTTTGGGGCCTCGATGATTGCCGTGAGTTGCTTGACGCCTCTATTGCGCGACGTTGACGACGGCTGTGGTCAGGCACTGAATGATGATTGTGTGTATGTTTGCTTCGAACAGAGGTTCTTCAAGATTGGAGGTTGCTGCTGGATCTGCTACTCGCGGACAAGTCGTCTCCTGATCTCACGAACAACCAACAGTCGATCCTGATCCGTCTTCTGATTGCGTCTGTCCGGAAAATCACGGTTGAAGAGTCAAAGAAAAAGGCGACAACAGAGCGGGTATGTGTTTGGAAATCTTGTGTGCGTCAGGGGCGAGCACTCCAGCTTACAGATGCACTCTGTTATCGTGTATATATGAAGGGCGAAATGACGGTTGCATTCTGCAAGGAAGTCCCGAGTCTGCTCATGCGATACCAGTCAGACATGGAGAAACTCGCGCTAATCGTGGAGCTGATTCCGATGTTGTCACTGAGCGCCGACGTCGTCGGTCCGCACATCAGTTACGTAAACGATCTTCTCGAGAAACTGAAGCAAGCGTACATGATGAATGGCGGAGAGAACGTGCTGCTGGCGCTATCTCAGGCGATTCAGCATCTGCTTCAAGCGGAACACGAGGTGGTCAAGCGCGAGACAGAAGTGACGATTCGCGAAATCGCCCAAGAAGTGATGGATCAACTCGAGCAGTCCGTGGAAGGCGACGCGAGGATTCTCGAGAGCGGCCACGACAATGAGAGCACGGCCACGCCAAGCAAGCGGAGAGCCAAAGCCAGCGCGAAGGAGTTGAGCGACGTGGATTTTGCTCTGCGGACCTCTTTGACTCGGCTAACTTGCTTGATTCGATACGTCGGTGTGCGCGAGTATCTTCCGTCGGAGCTCAGCTCTGTGCCCGGCGACGAAGCGCTGCATAGAGCTGAAGACGGAAGCAAGCGTGTTAAGCGCGTCGACCGCATGGCGAAGATTGTCGCCAGACTCGCTGATCTGATCCACCGACGAACTCGAAACATTTTACAGCTGCGTGAAGAGTTCCGCCAGTCGGACACGATCAAGCACGCGCTGCTGGTGCTGTACTTGGACCTGCTCTGGCTCACGAAGGCCATCTTTAAGGATGTCGAGGAGCGCAACAAACACAACTTGGAGTCTGGCGAGCAACGTGGTGCCCTTAATGAGGCTGCGGACCGCTCGATCCGCGAGCAAATCGAGCGGGTCTTGAAGAGCAGGACGGTGCTGGAAGACTGCTTTGTGTCTGTGCTGGAGATGCACTTGGAGAAGACCCAGCGCTCCGGTGACGAGGACTCCGAGGAGAAAGGAGGCGAGGCTCAGCCGGCTGAAATGGAGGAGATTGAGTTCGAGAACGAGGACATCCTGACGTACGTGAAGGAGGCACAGCGCGCCGCATTCCTCACGTTTTGCGACACACGGTGTTTGTTTGTGGAGAAATTCGAGGATGCGACGCCTCCGTTCGATGCTCTGCATTGGCCGCTTCCGCGAATCATGGTGCTCCTGACGCAAATGTACTTCGAGAACGAGATGGAGACTGCTGACGGCGTCGAACCAGAGCACGAAAACGGCGTGGATGAGCACCAGCCGGGCGTCGGCGTTTCTGAGGCAGACCAAGTTCGCAAAGCGGAGCTTCTTGCAGCACTCGGCAAAGTCTCGATCAGCAATCCGAGCAATCGACGCCAATCAGCAGCTGTGTTGCGGTACTTTACTGAGAACGCGAAAGTGAGCGTAGATGTCGTCAAGGCTTTCAGTCGACACATGAAGAACGAGACTCCAGTGCGGTACTTGGAAGTCCAGATGACAGCGCTTCGGCAGCAGTTCAACTCGATTTTGGCGCTCAAGGGCGAACTCCTAGCGCTGTCAAGCAGCAAGGACGACGAGGACTCGCGCCAGGAGCTACAGGAGAGCGTCGACGTCAGCGAGGCGCAGCTGAAAGAGCTCGCGAAGAAGCTCAGTCAATCGCTCGGTGTCGGGAAGATTGCGCCGGGATTGCGCGCGCCATTCTTCCGCTTTCTTTGCGAAGGCGTTCGGTACTCGCTGGAGCGGCGTGAACAGTTCGCGTTCTTGGAGCCGCTGCGATCGTACCTGGGACATCTCGATCCTTCAAGTATGAAGCAGCTGCGAGGGTACTTCATGCAGCTGCTGGAGGAGATGAACGAGACGCCTGAGAGTGAAGACGAGCTAAGTCAAGAGTGGCGTATCGTGTTCGACTTCCAGTCGGCAATTTCTGTCAAGAAGAAGGAGCGTCAAGTCCCTGCGAGCATTCCGACTCGTGCTGCTGTGAAGCCGCTTGAACCTGCTGGAGGTGGGGAAAACATGTCTGCGAATGGCGATGGTGGCGAAGAATTGGCAGCCGCGTCGACGAAGCGCAAGCGCTCTCTCGACATGGATGACAACGATCTGAGCGGCAAGGACGGCACTGAGAAGGACACAGAGGCCAGTGTCGATGCTCCAGAGCAAAGTGAAGACGGAACCCGCGAGTTAGAGCAGAGTGCGTCTCCAACGAAGCGGCAGCGACGGTTGATGATGGGTTCTCCGGAGCATAAGATTGATGACGATCACACTCAGCAAGCTGAAAGCGAAGCCGAGGAGACGACAGACGCGAGTCCTCTCGCGTCACCACGTGGGAAGAAGCGAGGGGTTGTTGATGCAGAGCAAAACGAGGCGACGAGCACCCGGACGAACCCGCTGAAGCTGAAGCAGGCTCGTCACGAAGAGCAAGGCGACGCCGTCGAGACGAACGGAGCAGGGCAGAGCGCTGCAGCAACTGACACACAGGAGCAGCCTCCTGTAGAATCCGTGGACGAAGAGATGGATTCGAGAAGGGCTCGCCGTCGACGACGCAGTGTGCTGACAGGGTAGGTTGGTCTGCATTTTTGCTCTGCAAGCAACACTGTCGCTGCCGTCGCGTTGCATCACACACGTATTGCTTTATGAAAGTAGAGTGGGCACAAGTGGGAAGCGCCGCCGTTCGTGGCTGCCTAGCTACTCCTTCGTGGCTGCCTAGCTACTCCTTCGTGGCGGCGCCTGCGGAGACGTTCTTCGTCGCTTTGCCCATCTCGACGCTCCGAGTTCGCGACGCAAAGTTGAGCGTGCAGAACGACTCTTCGCTGTTGTAGTCTACTGGGCTCGCGCAGGCAACCATGAGCGTCTTCGAGTCGCCACCGAGCGCGTCTTGCAGCAGGTACGTGAGCGACGAGTTGCGGTACGGCACGTGCTTGGCTTTGCTAGCGCGCGCAGCGATGACGTCGCCGAGCGCCGAGAGCGACTTGTTGATGTTCTGCGCTTCCTTAAGCCGCTGCCCTTCTGCGCCCGTCTTCGAGAGCCGCTCCGAGCCAGCGAGATCAACGAGGAAGAGCTTGCCGTTCGAGACTGCGCTCGTGACGATGTTGACGCTCTTGATCTGGATCGAGAGGATCGAGTGGCTGCGACTACTATGCTCGTTCATGTCGGTCGCGTGCGTGCTCCGGTTCTTGTTGCCCTTCTTGATGAGCTCAAAGACTTCGTCGAGCGTGTGCACGGGGACGACAGTCAGCCCCGGCACAAAGTTGCCAGTCGGCCCTTGACGGACCTGCAAGTTTGTATTCGCTGCGTCTTGTGCGAGCAAGTCCCGGATCTGCTCGTTGTAGATCTCCATGACGCTCACTGTGATCTCGTCCTGGTACTCCTTGGCGCGCTGGGTCTTGCGCTCAAAGAGCTCTTGGAGCGAGCGCGTATTGATCCCCGGGTTGTCGGCTGGACCTGCCATTGTGTGCGTCTTGCCAGATCCGGTTTGGCCGTACGCAAAGATGCACACGCTGTAGCCGTCGAGGATGCTTGTCACGAGCGGCCGCACCTCAGAGAAGAGCTGGTCTTGCGTCGAGTTCATGTCAAAGACGCGGTCAAATTCCCACGTCTTGAGCTTGCCCTTGTCGCCAGCGAGCGTGATCTCTTCGTTCGTGAACTTGCAAATCATCTTGCTGCCGCTGCTGAGCTCGGGCTTGGAGATCGGACGGACGCGGCAGAGCACGCGGATGTTGCCTTTGAGCTCCTGAACGAGGTTGAACAAGCGCTTGCGCTCTTTCATCTCGCGCTTGTAGTTGTCGACAACGCCGGCCATTGCGTCCGTCTGCTTCTGCACACGCTGTGTGATCTTGTCAGTCAAGTGCTTCGCGAGCACAGGGAGCTGCTGGCTCTGAGCTGCGACTTGGGTCTTGAGAGCACCCATGTCCGCTTTTTGCTGCTGCAGCTGGCGTTGGAGCTCGCTGAGCACGGCGCGTTTCTGCTGCTGGTCTTTCGACGCGTGCTCCAGACGCTTCTTCAGGTCCAAGATCGCTTTCTTTGCCTGCTCCTTGATCTTCGCAAGCTCGGCCTCTGCGGTCGCCTTTAGCTTCGCATGCTTCTCCTCCCACGCCGACTCCTTTGCATGCGACTCCTTCGTCTGCTGCGCCAGACTCGCGTTTGCTGCCTCGACCTCTGCTTTCAGGTTCTTGATTTGAGCCTGACGGCAGGCAGTCAATCAAACGAACACATGAGAGGGGGACTGCTGTCGCCCACATAACCAGCTTGTCCCACCTTGCAGCTCTCTTGAGCTCTCGACGCCTCGTTCGCTGCCTCAGCGACTGAGGCAGCGAACGCCTTTGCGGATTCGGATGACGAGGATGTTGCTGCTTGCTGGCTCAACGTAAGCTCCTTTTCGAGTCGCTGGATCTGTGCGTTCCGATCAAGAGGTAGAGAGGGTAAGGGCTTCCAGTTCCTCCAGGTGCATGCACTACGAGAGGCTGGGACTGTACCGTTTTCAACGAGCTCTGCTGCGAACTCTCCGCGTCATCGAGCTGCAAGCACACAAACAGTTGCGTTGAGAGTCCGAACCACCCACGGGCGTCGCCATCGACGCAATCCGAGTGCTGCGGACCTTCTTCTGCAGCGTCCGGAGCTCGTCAGCGCTTCCTACACTATCGTCCGATGGGGGCGGGGGCGGCAGTGCAGCTGGTTGTACTGGTGGTGCAGCTTTCACTTCGGCCAACTTCTGCTGCGCCAACTTGAGCTGCTGAGCAAGCGTGAGTTTCTCGGCTTCGAGCGTCTCAAGCTTTGCTCGCAGTGCAGCCTCGTCTCTTGTTGGCGAGAGCTCTTTCAGTGGCGCCATTACTGCCTCGTGAGCGACTTGCACAGCACTTGCGGCAGTCACTGCCTCTGCAGCAGCGAGCTTGAGGACTCTGTTCTCGTCCGTGAGTCGGTCGATCTGAGACTTCATCGCTCCGAGCTCAGCGACGACATCGGACTCGGCACTGGTGCCAGCTGTCGAGATGGACGACGATAGCGGCTTTGCCAGCGGAAGAGCGTAGGCTTCGAAGCCGATCCCAGCCGACTCGAGCTTCGCCTCGAGGTCCTTGATCGCGCCAGTCATGTCTTCGAGCTGAGTCTCTTTCTCCAACATCTTCTTCGTCATGGTGGTCTTGAGGATCGCAGTCTGCGACTTGCTCAACAGCTGCAGCTTAGAGAGCGACTCGTGCGCCATTTGCTCACTCTCGCGTGCTTGCTGGAGCTCGCTCTTGAGCTGCTCGAGCTGGTCGAGCACCTCTTTGCCGGCCTGTCCAGCCACTCCCGCTGTTCTACTGGCGCGTTGCTGACTACCGTTGTCGTCGCCTGGATTGTCTTCATCGTCGTCCGAGAGGCCGAGTTCGTCCTTGAGCTGCTTGCGTCGGATCGTGTCGCCATACCGCGGGTCGTCGTCGTCGTACCCTCGCTGGCTCCGCTGCTGTGTGCGCTGGACTAGCCGCGGGTCGTACGTAGCCGGACGAGAGAACGCGACACTGCTGCTGCTGCTACTGCCACTCACCGATCGACTCTCTGTTCGCTCCCGGACTCGGTCTCTCTCACGCTCACGCTCATGCTCACGCTGTCGCTCTCGGTCCCGGTTGTGCTCGCGCTCTCGCTCGTGGTCTTTCTCTCTGTCTCGATCGTGGACTCGCTCCCGCTCCCGCTCTCGCTCTCGCGGCCGGTCGTACTCGCTGCGGTCCCGAGGCGCTCGGTCTCGCTCCCGGTCCCGCTCGCGGTCTTTCTCGTGCTGCCGCTCGCGCTCGCGACCATTCTCCCGCTCCCATCCGTACTCGCGCTCACGGCCGCTGCTGCCGCGACTGCGCTCTCGGTCCCGCTCGCGCTCGTGCTCGCGACTGCTCGTGCGGTCTCTATCCATCGATGCGGGGGCACGTGCTGCTTGGAGCTCGAGCTGGAGCGTAATGGACCTGGACGGACGGACGGAGGGTCTCGAGTGCTTTGCTGGTTCTCGAGACGAGCGAAACTGCTGCGTACTAGCTGCAGTTGAAACGGATGCGACTGAGGAGGGGGAGGAGGAGGAGAAGGCAGTGGGTCTGCTACTGATCAGCAGCTTGGTTTGTGGAGTCTTGATTGGTGAAGGCTGATCTGCTTCCCACGCTGGTAACTCACCTTTCTCTCTCTCAACTAGCTCACATGATGGCACTGCGCTTGAGCGGCCACAACCCAGTCATCCTGTGCTCCACTGCCGGGCACGCGTTGTCCCGTTGCTGAACGAGCTTTCTCGCCATGAGCAGGTCTCCCTGGTTCATACTAGCGTCCTCCTGCTCCGTCCCTGCAAGCGGCCTCGACGCCTTTGGAGGGATTCGTGGTGGCTTGGGGACCCCGCTGCTGGTAGCTGACCCGACCGGTGAGATCGAGTGCGAGCTCTTGAGCCCTCCGGAGCTGTGGCGCAGCTGGTCCACTTTCTTCAGAAGCGTGCAGCCACCAGCTGAGAGCGACAATCGGCGTCTTGGTCGCGCTGCAATGCCTTCTCTGCACACCCCAGCCGTCCGTTCGCTCTCTGCAGTACTAGAAGTACTGGTGTTGGTGAGAGGAGGTTCCTTTGCCAGCACTGGGGAGCTGTCCCAGAGCTGCTGCTGCTTCGCTCGCAGGTAGTGCTGCTGTTGTCCCACGATGCTGCCTGGGCGACACAGTCGCAGCCACCCAATCGCTTCTTCGGCCGAGAACCGGTAGCGCTGCATCAAACTGCACGCGATGAGCGTGCCTGTGCGGCCAAGCCCAGCTTTGCAGTGCACTGCGATCGCGCCAGTCGCGGTGTTCGCACAGAGCTCGAGAAACTCGTGCAGCACCGCGTCCGGCGGGGTCGTGCCGTCTGGGAAGTACAGGTCCGCGAACGCAAAGCCAGCGGTCGTAAACCGCTTCTTGTCGTAGCGCTTCCGGCTGAGCCGCACGACGAGCGCGACCCCGTGCTGCTGAAAGTGCGGGACGTAGTGTTCAGGTGGGAGTCGCCCAGAAGACGACACGCTGCTACTGTCGTGCGGGCCTGCGAACGCGACAAACTGTGGTGAGATCCACGACAGATCGCCGCGGGCCACGTGTGCATAATGGACGAACTCGTCGACGCTGAACGTTGCAAACGACACGAGCTGTGTGTGCACTGCTTTTTCGAGCCCACGCAGGATGTGGAGCACAGACAGCCCGAACGAGTCGGGACCTCGCGTCGCGTCGTGGTAGAGCGCGAGCGGCAGGTGGCTGAACGGCGCGAACGCTCGCTCGGCACTCCAGCCCCGACTCAGCACCGCCCAGCACCCGAGGACGCACACTGCGTTCGCACACTGCTGCTGTGCGTGGCTCGAGGCTTTCGTCGACTTGGATGATGACTTGGACGACACGAAGACGCATACACGTGCGTCCGCGTGCGCCTCGGAGCGTGCGAGGAGCGCGTCGAGGTGGCGCGCAAACTTGACAGCGTGTCCGAGCGAGAACGGACCGAAGTCGAGTTCAAAGCCCACGTAGCGACATGTTCGCGTCACGTCGACGAGCTGCACGGGTGCATGGCAAGCGGCGGACGAGCTCAGCGGCGGCGACCCGCTTGGGCTCGACGCAAAGTAGAGTTTCCCAGGCAAGAGCTCGACCAGCTCGACTGCTTGAGCCATCGGGAACAACGCAGCCAACCTAGTAGTACAGGAGGTCGGGGATGATACTAGCTGGGGCTGGAGCAAGCGCGTCAATGAGTCCGTGCGACTTGAAATGATAGGTAGGTAGGTCCGAGGCGGTATGAGGGCTCTGTGCTCAAGAACGCAGCTTTTGAAATGGCTCGGTCCAACCTCTCTTATCGACAGAGGACTCCGACTTTGCCTCCCAGGTGCTCGCTCCATGATGAGACGAATGCAAATAGCACGAGAGCTTCTCTATGAGCAAAGCACCTCTGGATCTCTCGAGCGCACGCGATGGAGACGACTTCTATGTATTGAGTGTGCATTAGAGAGAGCAAGAGAGAGAGTCTCACGGGTCTCAGCGAGGCCAGGACGCTGCTGGACCCTCCAGTCTGTATGAGAGGCTGCTGATTGGCTGCCTCCTGCCCTAAGAAAAGTGGATGTGGCGAGCGTTGAACCGCTCTAGGAGCCTGTGTGTGTGAAGTGCGCAGTCGTGAGTGCGAGACGAGACGAGAGGGAACGACACCGTCTGGACGACAACGCCTAGACAAGCGCAAGACAACGTACGCGAGGAAGTCGTCCTGGTCCAGCTTGGCCCCGCGCTTGTCCTTGAAACTCTCAATCTCCAGCACCTCTTCGATCGTCGTCTTGATGTCGAACACACTGTCTGGAAGCTACACAGAACAAGACAACGAGACGTAGCCACAGGCGTCAGCTCCCAGTCCCTCTCTCCCAAGAGCCCCTCCTCCTATCCCACAACCACGGACCTCGTTGTTGAGCGAGCAGTACGTCCGGTAGTTCTCGTCGAGGATCTTGAGGATCGACTTGGTCGTGAAGCTCGAGTGGAGCGTCTTGTTCTTGCGGTTAAAGATGATCTTGATCATGCCGTCCCACTCGGTAAAGTTCACGGGCGGCGGCGGGTTGCGTGGTTCAATGCGCACGACGCGGGACTCGACTTTAGGCGGCGGCCGGAAGTTGTTGCGCCCGACTTTGAGCAGCTGGTCCACCTTGGCGAGCAGCTGCGTGTTTACCGACAAGCGGCAGTAGAGCTCGTCGCCGGGCTTGGCACTCAGGCGCTTTGCGAACTCTTCTTGGAACATGATCACTGCACAGCGGAACATGGGCCGGTGCGCCAGCAGCTTGAAGACGAACGGCGACGAGATCTAGCGGGACAAACAGAGCGACGCGTGCGGACGTCAGCACCGTACCCAGCTAGACGGGTACAGCAGAACATGGTCGGTCGCACCTGGTACGGCAGGTTGGCGACGCAGACGTCGAAGAACGGGAGCTGGACTTTCATCACGTCGCCGTGGATGATCTGGAGGTGGTTCATGTGCTCGCTAAACAGGTACACGCGCATACAACCCGTCAGTCAGTCCCAAAGTCTCTGCGAGTCGCGAGACTCGCTTCTGGTCGTAGGTATCACTGGCGTCGTCGGTCTCGTACGTGTTCTGTACGCGCTTCTGCACCTCTGCTACCATTCGCGGGTCGAATTCAACGGCCACGACGCGCTTTGCCTTCTCGAGCAGTTTGACTGTGAGGTTGCCCGTGCCTGGCCCGACCTCGAGGCACACGTCCGTGCCACGGATGGCCGCCTTCTCGACGATCTGTGTCACGATCATTGGGTTTTTCAAAAAGTGCTGGCCGAGCGACGTGTTGGGCGTCGCGAGCGTGCGGCCGAGCGCATTCTGCGCGGCCGCGGCCGTGCCGGGGGTGCTGCGGTGCCGCTTCTTGTTGTCCTTCGGCATCCTGACAGTACCTGTCGACCCTGTCTGTCACTCGCTTGGTGCTGGGAAAGTGGAATGCTGGCGCTGGTTGGCAGCTTTTGATGGCCATCCGAAAAAAATGGCTGGAACGCACTCCTCTCGACAGTGTTCACTTGGTTTCGACCACAATTGTCCAATACAGTCACGCTTGATACCAAATTGCCACTTCTTGCACATCAAAAGCTGCCTTCTTGATACCAAACGATGTTGGCGACGAAGCTCGCACAGGTCGTGCGTGTGCGGCGGCTCACACGCGCGTTCGCAGCAGCCCCGGGCTTCCGCTGCAGCGCGTGTGGAAAGGGCTCTACCAAGTGGCAGGGACAGTGCGGCGCGTGCGGCTCTTGGGGCTCCGTGGCGCCAGCAACAGCTCCGCGCTTTCAACACGGCGGTGCCACTTCACAAAAAAAGAGCGCAGTTTCGGTCGCGTGGGCGGGGGACAGCCGCAGCGCCGACGACGCGCTCAGCGCAGTGCTGCGCATGAACGACGTACAGGGCGCAGAAACAGCGGCGCGTATCAAACTACCTGAGCGCGAGTTGGTGCGTGCGTTTCTATAGTAGCGGAAGGAAGGCAGTGGACAACGTCGTCCTGACTGTGAAGGTGGTGGTGGTGGTGGTGATTAGAACTGGGTGTTGGGCGGCGGTATCGTGCCAGGGTCGCTCACGCTCGTAGCTGGGAACCCAGGCGTCGGCAAGAGCACGGTACGCACTCGCTCTCCGTGCATGTGGGTGAGGAAGGAGTGGGACATCCTGTTGCTCGTCAGTCCGCTGCCACTCTGATACTCTTGATACTCCGCTCGGTAGCTCGCGCTGCAAGTCGCCAACATGCTCGCGAAGAGCGACGAGAGCCGTGACGTACTGTACGTGTCTGGAGAAGAGAGCGCGCTGCAGGTCAAGATGCGCGCCGATCGGCTCGGCGCTGTGAGCGACCGGCTCTTTGTCGCGAGCGAGACAAACATCGACACGATCCTCGAACTGCTTGAGCACACCAAGTTCGCAGCCGTTGTCGTGGACTCGATCCAGACAATGTACGCAGCCGACATCCCGTCCACTGCTGGGTCTGTGAACCAAGTGAAAGAGTGCACACTGCGCTTGTTGCGGTTCGCGAAGCTCGAGAACGTCCCGGTCCTCCTGGTCGGCCACGTGACCAAGAGCGGCGACATTGCGGGTCCGAAAGTGCTCGAACACATTGTCGACACAGTCGTCCAGCTCGACGGCGACGTGCAGAGCGCCCGGCGGTTCTTGCGGTGCCAGAAGAACCGGTTCGGGACCACAAGTGAAGTCGGCGTCTTCACTATGACAGACGCTGGCCTACAGCCGCTCGTGAACCCGCTGCTCGCGTTCGTGGCGTCGACTGCAGACGAGCGCGGCGAGAACAGCGCGTACGACGACAGCGACAGCGACAGCGACAGCGACGGTGCATTGGACGGGTCGTCGCTCACGATCGCCATGGAAGGCACACGGCCGATCCCGCTCGAGATCCAGGCGCTGGCGAACCGATCGTACTTTAGCGGAGACACCAAAGGGTCCAGTGGCACCAGTGTGTCGTTCTCACGTGTACGTGGCGTCGGCGTCTCGTTCGACAAGCTCCAGCTGCTCTTTGCTGTGCTTGAGCGTCGGGCCCGCGTCTCGTTCCAGAACCAGAGCGTGTTTGTGAACGTCGCCGAAGGCTACACGATCCAAGAGCCCGCAGCGGACTTGGCGCTCGCGGTCGCACTTGCGAGCTCCGTGCTGGCGCGGCCTGTGCTGCCCCGGTCCGTGTTTCTCGGTGAAGTCGCGCTCTCGGGCCACTTGCGGCCGGTGAAGATGCTCGAGACACGATTAGCAGCAGCTGCGAAAGTCGGACTCCGTGTCTGCGTCATCCCCCGTGTGCACTGTGCGGAGACGCGGAAAGCGCTCCAGAAGATCGACAGCAGCTTGCGGATTGTCGAGGCTGCGACACTGCACCAGGCGCTTCAGATCGCACTTAGTAGCGACACAGAGGCTGGTAGCTGGTAGATAAAGTACGTGAGTGGGGAATTTTGAATCCACATACTGTATATGAGACTGCTTCAAACGAAATCATGCTAACGAACCATTTGACTTTTTCGAGATAATCGCCCTCAAACTCGGACCTCTCGATTTCGTATCTAAACGAACTTTCGAGAAAATGCGGAATTTGTGTTGTCGAAAAAATTCAAAGTGAGTCAAATTGACTTGTCAAAAATAGCAAAATGACCCTGTTCAACTGCAAATCCACCGAATCTGACTATAGAAATGAATCCGGAAGGAAAAACTACTACCGTCCAGGTACAAACAAAAAAGTTGAAAAAATCGTACTTAGTCGGGATGCCTCGCGCCATTGAGTGCAGTTTGACTTTTTGGAGTGCTGACTAGCTGAGTGTGTAGCTGAGATATACATCTATCGTTTAAGCACTGAAATTCCGGATTCGTACTTTAGTTTATAAGCATGATTTCGTTTGAAGCAGTCTCATATGGGCTACAGGCACAATTGCACAGAATGTTGGGAGCTTCGGATTGGCTGTCGAGAAGCGAGAGCTGAGTGAGTCATTGGCTACACTACGGCCAGTCACTTTCGTGGTCGCTTCTGGCCGCTACTCACGAGCGCGTCGAGTGGGAGCGTGAGTTTGTCTTCGAGCGCGAGCGGCCGAGTGGTCTTCGTCGCGTGGTTTTTGGGTTTCACGAACCTCCCGGCCGCGTGGATGACCGTGGGGCTGTTGTTGTGGTGGTCGTTGTGGGTTTTGGTGACTTTGGGGCCGAGCACGCGGCCGTTAATCACGATCGTCTTGTTTGCGCTCGCTTGGACTTTGCTGTGCGGCCGGTGCGTCGCATGGAGCTTCTTTGGGTTACTTGGCGGGTGCTGTGATACGTCAACACGAGGCTCAGGAGCCACTATTCCCTCTCTCAGTTGCCAGTGAGCGACTGATGACGTACATGCGTTGAGCGGCTCGAGGCGCCGCCTACGTGCTCCTTGCCGACCGTGATCCCCACTAAGTATCGAAGGCATAGAAAGTATCATAGTGAGTGGGCGTTCACACACCCGCAGGCACACGCAGTGGAAAAGAGGAGGGAAGGAGCAGTACGCACGCGTCTTTTGAACCGCAGCGAGCTGGTGGTCGTTCAAGGCGCCGCCAGCGCTCACTTTGCGCTCGTAAAACTTGC
This sequence comes from Globisporangium uncinulatum, assembly GCA_023333755.1. NCBI lineage: Eukaryota > Oomycota > Peronosporomycetes > Pythiales > Pythiaceae > Globisporangium > Globisporangium uncinulatum. The sequence goes on from JAASFJ010000278.1 coordinate 23,435, forward strand.
GCAGTGCCTCCTCCTTGTTCGAAACGATCTTGCCCCCTTGCCACGGGATGCGGCGCGCGCCCGAGCTGCTGCTGCTGCTGCTTGTCCGGCTCGCCTTCACATGCGCGAGCACGACCACCTTCGTCATTGAGATCCCTGTGATAAAATGTGAGCACAAAAGTAGCCAGCATCCAAAATCGATGTAACTTACAACAATTTTCAAGAAATACATTTTAGCTGCAAGATAATTTTACAATAATTTACAAATCTCGCACTCCAAAACAACATATCCGCCTTACCGGTATATGGGAAATAGCAGATTAATTCGATAGTACTGTATTTACCAGTAGGACTGTTCAAGGTTGGTTTCGATAATACTACTATTCTAACCGGTACAACAATCTCTAAATAAATTCTCTGGAATTTTTCCAGTTATTCCGAGATCTGACTTGGTCTACCTTTTCAGAAAAAATTCTGATTTTTGACCGTTCGGGTAACCTTCATGCAACTTTTTCTCAATTTGTAAATATTTTTTCTTGAAAAATGAGAAATCTCAAATTAATTTCAGGTCGTCCCAAGATGTCAACGTCCGTCCTCGGTAGACATCTCCTAAAATTGATGTCGTACAGGAAACATTCATGCCTCATTCATAAATTCACATAGCAATCGGTCATAAATGGTACGTTTTTGGCGAGAATGTTGCTTGTTCTGGGGTGGCAGACAGTTCTCTCCCTTGTACAGGAATGTCCGTCCTGGGCAGACCTTCCAAAATATTCGGTTTATATTTCCGACTACTCTTCTATTTGCCCTTGTGTTAGAAGATGCTGTGTCTGCTGTCACCTAAAAACTACAAAAAACGGAAAGCCTCTTTTGCATCATTATCTCCATGCAATAATTCTGGTTGGCGTCGTATATTTCCTTTTAGTAACTGAGCAACAAGCTGGGAACAGTGGAAACTAGCCTCCCATTTATAAGGCATTTATCATCAAGGTCAACACCATGGTACAGTAATCCTTGCCTCAAGGCTCAAATTCCAGAGCTTCACCGGGCATCGCACGGCACTGTGAGAAGCATACTAGTAGTATGCTTCTTATTTGTATTACAAAGTCAAAGTCAATTAAACATGAGCCCTCTGCTCCTCGCAGGCACAATCAGTTGCACAGATTCATTGTAGAATGAGACAGCTCATTTGAATGAGCTTTTTTGCAGTACCGGTATCGGTATGCACTAAACATCATCAATACGGTGCCGGCAACTCCCACATGCTCAAAACAATGAAACAACCTAACCGGTATTGCGACAATCGTTTCTAAAATAGAAATGAAAGGTGTCACTCACAAAGTGTCCGCATTGCAAAACTCGACTGGCGCAGATGAAGGAGTTCGAGGACGACGCAGAGGTGCATCAAGTTGATGAGGAGCACGAGTTTGACATGGAGGACCTCGTGGCGCCTGTCCGCAAAAAGCGCAAAACGTCACCTATTGGTAGCACCTTGCTGCACCACCACGCTGCAACGCACGACCTGCGCGCGTCACAGGTGAAGGACGTGTGCTCGTCACTGCTGCGTTGGTACGACGCGCACCGGCGTCGGCTGCCGTGGCGCGGAGATGCGCCGCCGTTCGTCTCGACCGCCAGCCACACGAAGACTCGGACACGACATGCTTCAAGTTCTTCTCTAAAAAGCGGCACGCTGCTGGCGTTCTTCAAGCGGGAAGCAGAGGACAATGGTCAGCAGCCACCCTCAGGCACAGGCTGCTCAGGAGGTGACGAAGCTAGCGACAGAGCCGTGGCGTTGAAAGAAGAGCCCGTCAAGGCTGAAGCCGATATGAACGTTCAGGACACAGTGCTGCTCCGCACAGTGTCGCCGTACGAGACGTGGGTGTCGGAGATCATGCTGCAACAGACGCGTGTGGACACAGTCGTGGACTACTTTCTGCGCTGGACGGACAAGTTCCCGACCGTAGCGGCGCTCGCGAGTGGCAGTGACGAGGTGGGTGAGCGAGAGAGAGAGAGAGACGGTCGTCTCTGTGGCTTTGACTGACACCAAGAGCCCATATCCCAATCTCTGCTGCTATGCTCGCAGGATGTGAACGCCCTCTGGGCCGGTCTCGGGTACTACCGCCGAGCGCGGATGCTGCACGCTGGAGCCAAGTACGTGGTCGAGAACTTTAACGGCGAGCTCCCGTCGACAGTCGACGAGTTGCTGACTATCCCAGGCATCGGACCGTACACTGCCGGTACGATACTGCCTCGAATCGAATCGAAGCGGAACAGTCAGCGGTACAGTAGACGGGAGTGTGAGTGCTCACACATCTCACGGTGTCCGCAGGTGCGATCTCATCCATTGCGTTCGGGAACTGCGAGCCGCTCGTGGATGGGAACGTCATTCGCGTCCTCGCGCGCCTGCGAGCTGTCGGCGCAGACCCGAAGCACAAGCAGCTCATCAAGTTCTCGTGGTGCGGGTGGTGCCTTACGCTCTGCCTCTTGTCCGTCGTCATGCGAGCTCCGTGTCTCTCTGACTCGGATGCTGGTACTGCAGGAGAGTGGCGGGAGAGTTGGTCAAGGAATGCGAACGACCAGGAGAGCTCAACCAGGCACTGATGGAGCTCGGTGCGACTGTATGTACTGTCCAGGTACGCGAGCGTGACTGTGTCCCTAGATGGTGCTGTCGCTGTCACATTGCTGCTGTCGGCCTACAGTTAACGTCGACTTAACTCGTCTTCCGTGTGCACAACCACAGAATCCAGAGTGTGTGCGGTGCCCAGTGCGCGCATCGTGCTTAGCGTACGAAGAGTCCCAGACACGCGAGAAGAAGAAGACGAGCACTGGAGGTGCCAATAACAACGCAGAGCAGTGCGGGATCTGCGATGCGAGTCGCTTTGACGAGTGGAACGAGACGCACGCGGAGGTCGGTGGCTTTCGGATGCGAGTGTGTGGCGATTGTGGTCCCGTCTCTCATGAGAGCTAAGTGAGAGGCTTCTCTGTCCGGTATCGACTGCGTCTGTTTCGTTCTTGCAGGTGACCAAGTACCCGCTGAAAGCCAAGAAAAGCGACGCGAAGAACGAGGTGATCTGCGTCTCGGTCGTGTCGTATTGTAGCGACAATGACGACGCGTCCACCTCATTATTGTCGAGCGAACCGAAGGGACGGAAGGCGGTGTCGAAAAAGGACGCGGTGCCTGCGAACTGGCGCTTCCTGATGGCGAAGCGACCGTACGAGGGCTTGCTCGCTGGTCAGTGGGAGTTCATCCACATGAAGGTGCGACCTCCATCAACGTTGGTGTGGAAACGGAACAATAATGGTATTGGTATTGTGGGTAGGATTGGTTCACAATTAATTGCTGTTGGTACTGTGTGCAGGTGGCTGACGGCGACAAAGTCCCCGTGTTTACACAGCGCAAGAAACTCATGGACGCGCGGCTGGTGGAGATCGTGGGCAAAGACGCGCTCACGAGCAGCAAACGCACTCGTGGTGACGCTCCGTCGCTCCAGCACCGACGCGACCTCGGCGAACTCACGCACATTTTCTCGCACGTGAAGCACCACATGGGCATTGAGCACCTGCACTTTGCCTCCCAGCCCAGCGTGGGCTTCCGTGTGGACAGTGAAGGCAACGGCGGAGCTGGAGACGAGTTGGTGTCGTCTTCTGTGTCCAGCGCACTCCGATGGATGAACGCGGACGAGATGCAGCAACTGGGAATCACGACCGGCGTGAAGAAAATATTGGGTCTCGTCGCGAAAGCTGCCGCGTTCGGAGCGGTGCTGGAGGCCACGAGCAGCTCCATCACCAAGAGTGAAGGTCTGACAACTTCCAGCCAAGCGGAAAAGACGACAAAGAAGGTTAGTGGGGGTACCAAGTCGCAACGCGCTCGCTCCTTGAGAGAGACTGGCGCAAGAGCCTTGACAAAGTTCTTTGCAAAATAGACGTGCATGTTTCCATTTATTTGTCTTTAGCCGCATCAGTCTACGTGTTTAGAAATTGTCGCATTACGATGTATAAATATAAGTAAATAGTCTCTCTACTCCTAAAATTACCGACCCCACCTGCACGCGAAGCGAAGAAGCCGTCGTCAGTTCTCCACATTGTGCCGCAGCAGGCAGCGAGCGCCATGGGCGGCGACGCGCCTCACGCCTTCGCGCTGCAGGTGGATGCGCCGCCAGCGCAGCTACCGGATACGGTCGTGTACTTTCGCAAGCTCGTGGCCGCAGACATTGAGCAAGTGCGCGGGCTGCACGAGACGTGGTTCCCGATCCGGTACAACCAGGTGCGTCCCAAGTGCGCGTGCGATCGCTTGCTTGTACGAGCCGAGCCTATCGGTTCGGCTTGGCGTGTGTGCCTGCATATGTCTACCCCACGCTGTCCCACGCCCTGAAACCCCACTCACAATGACGAAACGGGGCTGCAGTCGTTCTACGACGGCGCAGCGACAGGGCTCTGGATGGAGACTGGCGGGCCGCTCTTCGCCCAGCTCGCAGTGCAAGTGCCTGTCGCGCCTGGCGGCAGCTACGCGTACAGCTACGCAGGGAGCGGTGTCGGCGGTCGGGAGTACATTCTCGGCGCCGTGACTGCGAGCACGCTCCCGCTCGCCAAGATCGAAGACCCCGAACTGCTCGCTGACGACGACGACGTGCACACGCACGTGATGTACATCCTCACGCTCGGCTGCCGCTCGTCAGTGCGGCGACGGGGCATCGCGTCTGCGCTGCTGCAAGAGTGCATTGACCAGGCTGGGCGGCAGCCCCAGTGCGGCGCTGTCTACTTGCACGTCAAAGCAGATAACGTCAGCGCATTGCGCTTCTACGAGAAGAATGGCTTCCAGAACCTGCGGTTCCTAGAAGGTGCGTTAAATACGTGGAGGGTGTGACGCATTGACTGATGATGACGCAATCAAACGGGACGCCCGTACTTACTGTGGAACTAACTACTGGAACGGGTTTGGCGGTCCAGACTATTACGTGATCGATGGAGTGCGCCACGACGCGTACCTGTACATCCGGTATGTGAACGGCGCAGGGCCGCAGAAAGGCTGGTTGGAGCTTTTCGCCCGGCCGTTGCGCGCGTTCTTCACGCTTGCGTCCTCTGGCTGGCGCAAGCTCCTTGACGGGCTCTCGACCGACTGCGATGACGATACCAACAACAACAACAGCAGGAGTAGTGGCGACAACAGCAGCAGCAAAGCGCGGGACCGAGAGCGAGGCGTCGTCCGCGGGTCGCGCGCTTCGTCCTTGTCCACAAGAGCGAAAGACCCGGGCGCAGCAACGCCAGCTTATGTATACTAACGACGCTGCGGCGGTCAATAGAACGCCGGGTCTGTCCACGTGCGCTCCCACTTCCTCACATTCACCTCCAAAAGTGAGTCCTAAGGGACTGGTCGGTCCGTCGGTGTCAGAGTATTTTGTTGGTGTATTGTGATATCCAGCCCGAAAGTCCAATTCAATTATAAATCGACGCCTCAGCTCCGATTTATTAGCATCGACCCCGTAGTTATATATAAATCGACGCCGCAGTGCAGATTTAGTATAAAAAACAGTATAATACCTAGAGATTAGCAGAAGCCATGTGCGAATTGTAAAACAAACGTTGAATGCCCACTTCCAAGTGGGCATTCAACACCTACCTTCAGCAAATCGACACCACGCAAAACTACTGTATCATACAAACACTTGCATACCTAAAGCTCTGTTCGCTGCACGAATAAAGCCACTTGAAC
>JAASFJ010000279.1:0-29102 GCA_023333755.1 Globisporangium uncinulatum
AGTCGCGCAGTTCGACAGAGTGCGACCCATTGAGAGCGGCAATACGTTGACGTACTCGCAAGTGTGGCATGATACTTGGACGAGTGGCACGCTCGTACCACCGTGCCTCCGCCGCAATATACGCTCCCGGAAACTCAAGGCAGAGGAGAAGGATGCTATGGAGGAGAGGATGTAGCAGCGTCTCAGGGAGGAGTAGGAGTGCGTACCTGCGCGCAGTGTGGCCTGTTGTGTGCGTGTCTGGCTTGAGTTCGCGTATTAGGCGTGAGCAGGAAGTGTGTTGATCGTGCGGAGTAAAATTTGCTCATTTGTTGACGTTCATACATTATGGCAAATGAGCAAAACAAATTTCTGTCGGGCAGACACGCGTTTGCAGCGTGCAGCGCGCGCCAGTGAAGCTACGCACGCTTGCATCCTCGCCACTCGTTTTCGCGCGCACTTACACGACAACCCGTTCTCAGCAACAAGGCAAACGCTTTTGGCAGGCTATAAGCGATGTCAGGATGAGAGCATACTCTCTGCACCTCATACCACTGTAATAGATGATGCCTTCATTCAATCAAATCGCGTTGAGAGCGTCGATTGCGCACAAAAATGTGCGCAACCAGGAGAGTGCTTCATAGAGATAAATTTTGTCAGGTGTGAAGGCATAATTTATTCAAATCAAAACCTTTTGCAGTATAATACAGCATATGGAGCGAGCTAGAAGGGTTAGAACGGTTAGTTGGTATAGAAAGGTTTTCATAAGAAAAACCTGTGCCCAACATGCTCTGGGTGCTGCGCGCGAGAACGAGTTGAGCGACGAATATTGTGCCTCTGACGCAACCAAGGGTATGAGTGGCATCACGAGATGAACAGCTATCCAACCATGTAGCTATTATAGGCTAGTTCGCTCAAGCGGATTTCACGATTTTGGGAGGACATACCTGAATCGGCCAAATCTGGTGTACTTGAGTCCGAGAACCAGTGTTAAATGTAGAAAAACCTTTCGAATACTGCTCAGATCAGTGAGGGTAGACATTCATATGAAAGCTGTTTGAGATACAAGCAGGACCATTCAAATACATTTTCTGTCCGATGCGTATGAGCTGAGCTATGGCGAATTCAAAAAATCTTGTAATCTGGCGGCACGCCGAGAATCTTGAAATTTTGTCTCACGGCTTGACGATAATGCACTTTATGTGTCCAAAATGAAGTAGAAAGTACATGAGTTTGGATAATATCTCACAATACATAGCAACCAGGCCAAGCCAAGACGTACAAGCCACATTCATAGCTAATTCGCAACCACGGTTCTGGTAACCAAATCTTGCACTGCTGCACCATGTTCGCGTCATACCGGTCAAGAAGATAGACCGCATTTCATACTCTCATATCATGAATTGTTGGATTCACTGGCAACTAAAAAAGGTAATTTTCCTGACTTGCCGAATTTGTATTATTTGGACGCTGCTGCCTGTGTTGCTTTGTGGAGGCTGCAAACGCGTGCGTCCATGCCTCCCGGACCAGGGGCACCTGTACACAATTTTTCGAAGTGTTTCAATCAGAATTGACGATGTTTTTTAATTTTTTGTCCGAAACATTTGACCTCCTTGACTCAGAGACTGGGTGTTAATAAATCGCATTTTATGAAAAACGTTGAATGCTGTGGAGAGCAGGCGAGGTCTGCCATATCCTAACCGTTCGGACAATCAGGCTGTGTCCGAACACATTCCGTCAGTTAGGATCGAGAAGGGGTGTTTTGACTCGAAAATGAATTCTGGAGCGTGTTGCGTTCTCCGCTCGGTAAACGGAGGTCGCTGGGCCCGCCTACGCAAAGCACGGGGCCCCACCCTCTCTTCGCTTGCTGCGCTCACTCCGGCGCCGCCTGCGGCGGTCAGCCCATCCCCTGTCTGCTACGGCTACGCGATCTCCGTTTTCTCGCTATATATATTTAAAATAGTGTGCACCACATCTAATTACGTCATTAAACCTTTGTAATAGGACGGCCCTACTTATCCGAATGGTTAGCATATTCATCCATATACAACAGTAATGTTTGCAAGTGCGGAGAACAGGCGAGTACTGCTTGACATTCGTAGAGGGCTCTGGAGGCAGGTGAGTATCGTCTGGTAGTTATAGAGGGCTCTGTAGGGCGGGAGAGTACAGCTTGGTTGTCATAGTGAGCTGTGGAGGGCAGGCGAGTACAGTCTGGTAGTCGTAGAGGCTCTGTAGGGCAAGCGAGTACTGTTTGGTAGTCGTAGATGGCTGTGGAGGGCCGATAAGTATCGCCCGGTTGTCGAGGGCTGTGGAGTCCATGTGAAATAGTGGCCCCCCGACTAGGCTGTTTGAGGTGCGTCTCTTATTATAATTTATAGGTTAGTGTGTACCACATTATGATCTATTTAGAAGATTATTAGTTTCTGTAGGCCTCCCCCTATTAAGTTGGCGGGAGACCTATTGAGGGTCGGCCCCAAAGCCAGCCCAACAATACAGTTCCCTTTTTGCCCTCAAGACCTCAAGACCGCCTCCTCTTTTCACTTCCCCCAGACCCGCCTCGGCCCAAGACAGGTACCCCAAGTGGTGTGTGCGTGTTGGTAGCTTGCTTTACAGTTTGTCCCCTGGTGCCAGACTGAGAGCGTGCTAGTGTGACTGAGTGTGTTAAGGGGCTCAACAAGCTCAAACCCATACACATGCGCTTGTGTCTGATGTTGGGGTCAGCGTGCGGAGTTCCATATTAAAAGGAGTGAAAGAAGTGAAAGGAAGAGTAAGGAGGGTGTGTGCGGAGTTGCTGGTGCCCCAAGAACCTTCATTTGAGTGCCAGGTGTGCGAGGAGTCGACGAGTGTGTCCTTCCGTACTACCACGAGTGAGATCTGCCCGTGCAAAAGTTGCCGGGTATCAATCAAATGTCCGTCTACGCCCAGGGCCTGGTGTCAACCAAGAGTCTGTCGGAGGTAGGGACCCTTCGGTATTGACGTGTGTGAGGTGCCAACCCGGTCCCCAAGACCCATATACTTTGTGTGTGCATACGTGTGTGTGTGACCCAAGGTCACCCGAGCGAGTGAAGCCTCAGGGAACCGAGTGTTGGCGTGATAAACGGTTGGCTTTGACGTCCAAGTAACCCCCAGCTACAAAGAACCCAAGGGAACCCAAGTGAGGTACAGACAAAAAAGAGGTGGAGTCTACCCCGTGACTCTCTCCCGCATATTAAGGACATCGCGTCCGCCAGATTTGGTGACCCACATCATCACAGGAAGGTGAGTGTTGCCTGCGAGTCGTAGACGGCTGTGGGTGGTAGGTGAGTATCTCCTGGTAATCGTAGAGGGCTGTGGAAGGCTGGCGTGTACCACCACAGTGTCATGAAAGACTGTGGAGGGCGTCCGAGGGACAGAGATCTCAATGCCCACCAGATTCGGTTCGTTTCGCGTGGACCTCACGAAGCCCTAAGAAACCACGTTGTCTGCCCAGGCTGAGGTGGCGTTGAAGATACCTACCTCAGAGAAAGTGTGGAACGCAGCGAAGATGTGCGCTGAAGTGTCGCCGTGATCGCAAGGTAGACCGCGATCACTTGCCTCCTCAGACCAGAATGTGCAAGCAGCGCTGCGGTTCACTCCCGAGTTTGCATGGAGATCACATCACGACAAAGGATTGGGTTAGAGAAGCGGGAGTGTTGTTCAGCAAGAGTGAGCCCACGGATTGTTATAGTCTTGGGAGAGATAAGATTAGAGGACATCAGACGCATTTGTTTGAAAGGTTGAAAGTGATGTTAACGAATAAAAATAGAGGCAGATAGCGTACAAGAGCTCGCGTGGTGGTGGTCACACTCCAGAATTGCTGCAAAACGTGCACGGTCGACGGCTATGGACGTTACAGACACTTATAACAACCAAGAGCTGGAAGTGGACGTGTGCGGGTAACAATTGAGTTCGGTTGCCTTGTTCAACCTACTCGCGTCACCACCGGCCAGCAGTGTCTCTCGATCCCAGCTGCAGAAATGCACAGAGAACCATGACTCCATCGACAGCACGCATCCATTGTTCCAACAGTCATTTGGATCTCATTTGATGAGGCGCCAGTACCGGGAGTGTCGTGTCCCACCGCGCTCGCGGTTGGCGGAAAATGGCGAAGTATATCTTGCCGTCTATCGGGTGTCGACATGTTGTCTCTCCGACGTCACCAAGTGGTTCAGCTCGGATCCCACATCAGCTCGGAAGCGAGCGGTAAGAAACCAAAGGCTTGTGCGCGAGCTCTCAAAGGCAGTCATCTTTGTGATTGATATATGTTCTAACACGCCGCTAATATACCGCACCTCACCAACGAGATGAAAGCTGTAGTTCGTGACATGTTGCTACCGAACCCGCATTTCAAGCCCTCGGAGTTGATGGGTCTCCTGCGTCGCAAGCAGTCGCAGCTCGGAAGTGACCCTCTCCCAGGCGTACGTCAGCTGCAGTACTTCATCAAGAGCGTCCAGCAGAAGAAGCGCGACGACTTGAACTCGACATCGAGCGCTAGGGAAGTCCTAGAGTCAAGGTCGAAGGATCTGAGAAGTGAGGAGACAGAAGTGTTTTCCTTCGACATCAGTGTCCTCTCTGCAGATGTGGTTCCAGTTTGCGGCAATGGCTCTGACTCGTTCTCGTAGATGGCAGGTACAGCACTGCAGATTATGCGAAGCTGTCTGGTGTGCTGGTTAAACTGTCTTCCAGACTCGCGCTTGCAGCGCAAAATCCAAATTGATTGATCGTATGCACTGCGATCTCTTTCCTACCTGGCTCCTTCTAGACCGCACCCAATGCAGCTTGACGCACAGCTTAAAGAACACAATATTCATGACGCAGTTGCTTACTGCTGCCGCCCCCCGTGCGTGCGCGTGCTTGCGGCCATCCACGCTCGTTCCTGGGTCCAGTCGCACCAACACTTTCGAGCTGGTCGCTCACTCATGCCGGCAGCCGGCAGATCACTGGTATGCGCTCGCTAATGCACACATGTTGGACAGGATTCACCTCGAGTCGGGCTCTGAAGCTCCTTCACTCCGTGCGATATGACCTCCAAGTCATTCTGCACGTTGACTCAACTTTCAAGACCAACGCGCTCAACTATCCGGCCTTTGTGTGGGGAATCTCTGACATGGCTGGCTCCTTTCACGCCCTCGCCTTGTTTGATGCCTCCCAGCAAAGAGAAAAAGAAATTGTCGAAATGATCCGAGTGATCAGCTTCGAGTACCAAGCTGTCAATCGCGCCGAGTTTCAGGTCCCGTTTGTTCTGGGCGACGCTGACTACCCGACACGGAACGCAGTCGTAAAGCCGATGCCAAACACGCGATATCTAATGTGTTTCTACCATGTCACCGCAGCGGTAAGTTCATTTTGGCAACGGCTGGTGCTTCTAAGGCAAACTCACTGTCTGGTCTTGTGTGGCAGGTGTGGAAGCGACGATCTGGCCTTACGTGGGACGAAGTTAAAGCTGTCTTCCGCGGTATTTACGACGTCCACTTTGCTCAAGACTTGGCTGACAGAGTTCGCGTCACTGCGTGCGTACTGGGCGATTGGCAAGACCGAGCGTTGACATCAGCTGCAATGCGTCCGCTCGTCGCATATGCGAAAGAGTGGTGGTTGCCGGTCACAGGTGCAATGTTCCCAGATTGGCAGATTCTGTTCATCCGGCCCGGTGCTGCCAAGACGAACAACTCTGTGGAGCAGACGAACGCCACAATCAAAGCTGTAAGTGCTACCCGCGCCGAAAGTGTTGTTTGGTATCTATACTGACTACTCTTGCAGTTCTTCACTCGCAGGAAGTGGATGCACATTCCTGTGTTGCTGGTCTGCCTCGCTGACATCATTGAGTCGGATTTGAGTGGTGGCAACCTGTTCGCTTTAGTGCCACATGCAAGCGAGTGGCTCCAAACACGATTCCTGTAACAGGACATTCGGTCCCGTTACTTTAGTAGGTTACTTTTATCGTTTGGTCCATAGGCGTACCTACGCGGGTAGGTGCGGTTGAAGTTATAGTAGGTTCAAGTGCCAGTCACAATTGTGACGGGCGCGGCGTGTCAGTCGCTCATTGACTGAGATGGTATCCGCAGTCACACTTCAGCCAATCAGAATGCGACGCTGTATTTTTCACCGCTCCAGCTTCCGCTGGAGCTCCAAAACAATCGGAGTTAAATTTGCCCCCTTTCGCCCAAGCTTCCTCCTCACCCAGCTGCCTCAGTAGCAGCCGGTCAGTTACACCTGGTAGCACTTCGGCATCCTTCCAACAATCAAGACCAAGATAAGCGAGACCCTCGGACCAGAGCAGTTCTGTGATGAAGCGGATGTAGTTTCTCACAACGACAACCTGGAAGGTGAAGGGGTTGCGCCAACCTGGGTCGAGCAAACACGTGGGACCCTGGGTCTTCACTCGCACTCAGTCACTCAGCACTCGATATGCAAGCGCACGCGTCCAGTCGCTCTCTCCAACCGGCAGTCTGTTCACAGTGTGTACTCCTTCTGTAGTTCTTTCAGATTCGGCAGAGCTATATAAGAGTACCTTCTGATGTTCCAGGCTCAGGCCCGGGTCACCAGGCGGGAAGACGTTCATTTAATTAAACAGGGGCCGAGGGACGCACTCTCGTCCTCACCCCAACTCTCTTTCTTTCACACTCTCTGCCACTCGCTAATATGAAGCACCCAGCTTGTTCACAAGCACGGGTGGGCAGTCAATATAAAGGGCCTGGGCCGAAGTTTTCCGCCCCCGGTCGCTCAAGGGTTGATCCACGTGTATCCCCACTCACACACATAGACACACCCGACTCAAGCACTGACACGCTCAATGCACTCACTGACGTATCGTACGGGCTTGGACTCTCCTCTCTCTTGCTGCAGAGAGAGTTGAAGTGGCTTGCGGGGTTGAGGGGATATTCGCTACTGTTTACCAGAAGGCCGGGCTCCTTTTTGGGGAGTACCGTACCTTCCCGATTAAGTACGACCATGAGCTCTCTCACATTAAGGCCCTCTAAAAGGGCACCGTAACCACTCTCCTAAATACGCATATCCTCTTAATCCGACTATGTGGTACCGTCGGTCTTCGGCTAAGTCCGGTTGGTGACCTGGCTTCGCGATCGGACGGCCGCTGGATGCTCCTGGATTCGGCGGGCTTCTCTGGGGAGGTCTTGGCGAATTCGACATTCATAACTAGGCAACGGCGACCATGTCGAACATCTTGGGACCTGGGCTCCCGGGCTCCGGTCGTGCCTGGGCCCTGCGACTTGATCGTCCGGGCCTGGACTGGTTGACTCCCTGGTAACCCATTGCGTCTTCCTGGTAGCTGCCGCCCCACGGATCTTCCGGTTTCCGCAGGGTCTCGGCTGACTTTTGCGAGTGCGCCCGGCCGTTGCCTGAGAATCGACAGGAGACGCTCGCAACCGTTGGATCCGACTCGGACGTGCTGAGCCAGGCGCGGGGAGCCATGAGCTTGGAGCGATATATCACAGTTCCCACGCCCCTCATCGGGTGGAAGGCCCTCCTTCGCCTCGCGGCGAAGGCAGGACCGTCCATCATCCAGACCCTGCTGCCAACAGGGTCTGCGGATGCGCAACGGCTGGCGGCTCAACAGTTCCTTCAGCAAGAGCTGGACGGCTTGCTTTCTAAGAACTCAACTCTCGCGTCGTTCAAGAACGAGGTCGTCAAGATCGAGACGTCGATCTACTCCGGAGCCGGGCAGGACCGGCGCCCCCTCTCTCGCTGGTTTTGCGAGGTCGAGTTCGCGATCTCCTCGCGACACATCGCGATAGAGTTTTCGAAGGTCAACTTTCTGATCTCTCGCCTGAGCGGCAAGGCCAAGGAGTGGGCTCTCAGGAAGCTTGTCGTGAACGAGCTTGTGTTTCCGACCCTTCTGGCGATCAAAGAAGACTTGCGGCTCGAGTTCGAGCCCCCCCCCAGGACGAGTCACACATGCGCGTGGCATTCTTTGCTCGCAAGCTAGGCAAGCTGTCCATGCGCGAATACGTGCAGAAGGCACGCCACCTCGCTTCGTGCGTCGTCACGAAGCCCATTGACATGGCGTCTCAAGTTCACGTGTTCATTCACGGTATGAAGGGAGGCATGAGGTGCAACTGCCTGACTCAGGACGAGCCCAAGTCCCTGGAAGTCGCTTTTGATGCGGCTGTCCGCGAAGACTACACTGTCATGGTGTCGTACGCGTGCGCGCTGACGTCGGGAGCTTGGGCCGACGAACCCTAGCCGATGGGAGATTGACGCCTCCGAGATGTCGTCCGCTGACGGGTTTCGACCGAAAGGTGGTCGAAGTGGTGGCCGCGGTGTCAAAGGCCGCGGCGGTGGTCGCGCCGGGTCTCGTTTTGCTCAAGTTCCGTGCACCGTCATCTGCTTTCGCTGCCGTCGCTCTGGTCATTGGGCGGCCGAGTACCGCGCGCCCGCACCCGCCCTTGCTGTGGAGACGTAGGATGTTCCGGCCTCGAGGCTGCCGCTCACCCAAACGAGCTGGATCAGTCGGGGCGATATGCCCTGCTGGCTGGAATGGAAAACCGGGGCGTCCGGTGGCAGACACGTCTCCCAGCCTCTCCGTGCAACACGCACGGCTAAATGCCACCACTTCGCGCGGCGACTTGAGATTGATTGTTGTTCGTCTCCACGTTGCCGGCGCGCGCCGACCGCTACGAGCGCTTCTCGACTCCGGCGCGACGATCAACTTTGTTCGCGCATCCAGTCTACGCGATATCCCCCCGAATTTGAGAGTGCGCGAAGGTCCTGGCGAGCTCGCTGTAAAGCTCGCGGACAGTGTACCGCGCCGCATACTGTAGCGCACTGTGGTGCTGTCGTACGAGTTCGATATCTTCAGCAGCTCGGGCGAGTTCATTGTGATCGACATGAACCTCTCATGTGACTGCATTCTCGGCATGTCCTGGGTGATGCGATATCAGCCATCAATCGGCTGGTTGACTCGGTCCATGAAGCGCGGTCGTGGTTACGACGTGTGTGCTATCTTGGCGCACCTTGAGGCGACGTCGACGGCATGGCCGCACGTCGCTGTCGTGAACTTGGTATCCACGACCCAGATGACGCAACAAGCGATGGCTCACACACTGTGTTGTCTGCGAACACGCGACGAAAGTTTCCAACGCGATCGAACAAGGTCTCCCGCGCAACGTGAGAGCGGTCGAGCAGCGGCTCTCGCAACGCGAACACGCGATCGAGTAGCGGCTCTCGCGTCATGAACCTGCGACCAGTGCGGGTTCCCAATCGAGTCCAAGTGTCAGCACGAGTGAGTCGTCAGGCTCCTCGTCAAGCTTTGAAGTTTCTTCAGCGACGAGCAGCGGCTAGTCGCGACCAAGGAAGAAGAAGCGCAAGCAGCGTAAACGCAGAGCCGGCGCTGCAAGTCCGCCATCGTAACCGGCCGACGCTGCCACGACGCGCGCCGAAGTTCTCTAATTGCTCGCGGACGAGACAACCTGCATGCACATCATTGAGCTTGAGAGTCGGTCGAGCAGTACGGACTCGCTGACAGCGCTTCCTGTGATCTCGGGGAAGCGCTGCCTTCGCGAGCTGCGCGAAGGCAAGCTGGAGCAAGGATGTCTGCTGACCGTTATCGACGCGACTCCCGAACCGCGTCCCGTCGGCACCGGAACGGCAACTCTGTCGCCGGTCCTGTCGAAGAGTTCTCCAATGTGTTCCCGGAAAAGACCCCTGCCCGCTTGCCAATCGACCACGGTGTTCGGCACGAGATCGACCTCGTACTCGTTGCCAAGTACTGCGTGACGCGGCAGTGGTCGCTTCCCCGCGATCAAGTACAAGCGACCGACGAGTTCATCGAGGGACGTAGCCTGGCTAGCCACGTCCGTTAGAGCACGTATCCGCACTCGAGTCCGACGTTCTGCGCCAAGAAGGTGACCGGCGGGTGGCGCATTGTCCATGCATACAACAAGCTGAATGACGCTACCATCCCCGCTCAGACGCCGATCCCCAGGAAGGGCATGGTGTTGAACACCATGTCGCGCAGCACGATCTACAGCACCATCGACCTAACCGACGGCTTCTATCAGACCTTAATAAACAAGAGCGACGTGGCACTCACTGCCGTCAGTACTCCCAGCGGTATGCTCTGGGAGTGGCTTGTCATGCCATAGTGTCTGAAGAACCGCGCCTTCGACTTTCAACCGCATGGTCTCGCATGTTCTTCGGCTACTCCGCGACTTCACGCCGAGCTACTTCGACGATTTCTTCGTTCACAGCCGTGCGATGGACAGCCGTCCCGATGTTGAGGTGCACCTCGGCACCTGCGCCAAGTGCTCGAAGTGATGCGCGCGAACAAGATGTATGCAAACTTGAAAAATTGCACCTTCTGCGCGCCGGAGATCCCTGTGATCGGCTGCTACGTTGGCCGAGACGGCGTTCGGCGGACCCAGAGATGGCCGCGTCGGTCCTCGGGTGGCCGCGCCAACCAGCCAGACGGAGCTTCGGTAGTGGCTCGGTCTCGCGAACTACCTTCACAGGTACACGCGCGATTATGCCACCCTCACCCAGCCGCTCTCTTCTCTGCTGAAGAAAGACCTCGAGTGGGCTTGGCGTTCCGAGCACGGCACCGCGTTCGAGAGAGTGAAGCAGAGCCTCGCTGCGGCACCAATCCTGATGCTTCTGGACGAGATAAAGCCGTTCCACGTTGTTTGCGATGCATCCGACTTCGCAATCGGATGCGCTTTGATGCAGTTCGACAACGACGGGCACGAGCGCGTCGTGAGCTTCCAGGTACGCTAGTTGAAGCCGGCCGAGCGCAACTACCCCGTCCACGAAAAATAACTTCTCGCGATGCGCTACGCACTGACCAAGTTCCGTGTGCATCTGCTCGGAGAACAGACGTTCGCGCAGTACACTGATCACGCGTCGCTACTTACACAAATAGAGCCACCGCATCTGAGCTAGCGAATGGCACGCTGGCTCTTGTTCTTTGCCGAGTACAACATCGTCGTGTACCACATGCCGGGCAAGTCTAGCATCCTCGCGGACGCGCGGTCCCGGCGTCCGGATTACGACCCGCGTGCCGACTTGGGTTGTCAGCTCGCCGCTGAGGACGACGGTGAAAACGACAGTCATGCTTGCACAGCTGACGAGTTCCACGCGATGTCGCCTCCGCCAGTGTTCCCGCTGCGTCGGTAGATTACCGACGCCTAGGACGAAGATCCCACACTGCGCTCACTTGTTGCGCACCTGCGAGCGCCGAGCGACAAGTCCCTGAAGGTACTGTCGCGCTCGCTTCAAACTCACGTCGCCCGTTACAGCCTCGACGGCGACCTTCTGCGGTACCAGCCGGACGTCTTCGACCCGACTCGCGTTGTTGTCCCGAACGACTCCGAACGACTCCGATTTAAGAGCGCGCGCCGTGCACGAGTACCACGATGCACCGGTAGGCGGCCAAATTGGCCGCGAGACGACGTTCGCTGCCATCGCACGTGACTTTTATGGGACCCACCTTTACAACTGGGTGCGCAAGTGGGTGCGCTCACGCGGGATCTGTCAGCGCGTGAAGTCGTGGCCATCATCGCAAGCTCCGCTGCGACCGCTACCGATCCCGACCGACGCTTGGAAGTCCGTGGGCATGGACTTTGTGTGTGGGCTCCCTCGCGACGCGAAGGGACGTAACGGCGTCGTGGTGTTCGTGAATCGCGCCAGCAAGATGGTGCATCTCGCTCTGTGGCCGTTACCAATCCCGGCGAAGAGACCACGGTGATCTTCCTTGACCTCGCCTTCCGACTCCACCGGTTTGCCGGAGTCCATCGTCTCGGATCACGACCCGAGTTTCACATCCGCGTTTTGGACGCGGATGTTCGAGCTTTTCGGCGCTCGTCTGCTGATGCTGATGGATGCCCATCCCGAGACCGATGGGGAGACTGAGCGTGCCAACCGCGTACTTGAAGATGTCCTTCGCTTGTACGCCACGTCATACGCGTCATGGAGCGACTTCCTGCCGCTCGCCAAATTTGCGATGAACAATGCTGACGACTCCTCCTTGGGTCTCACACCGTTCTTTGTGAACCACGCGCGGCATCCGCGGGTGCTTGCGATGCTTGCCGACGGCGCTTCGTGCCACCACTCTGGAGGGAGAGAGATCTGACGACGCGGTGCCCGCAACGCGTTGCGGGCCCAACTGTTTCGAGTGGTAGTCATGAACCTTCACCAGCTTCGGCCTCTCGGCATGGACAACAAACGCTCTCGACACGCGAAGAAGCCGTCATCACGCAGACAGCGGTCGCGTACGTGGCGGCCACGCAACCGCTACAGACGCCGATTCGCGCGTCTCCCCTCGCTGTGTGGGCAACGCAGGCGCTGATCACACCAACACCTCCACTCACAGTCCGGGGTGACTCGGCTATCTCGGCCGCGCAGTTGGTCGCGAACTTCGCACCGCAAGAGCCAGTGAGCGCGAGCGACAACCGCGTCGTCAACGAGTTCGTGCTCCAGCGTCACACGATCGTGCGCTTTGTCCGCGACGCATTGCAGGCGGCCGTTGACAAGCAGAAAGAGAATGCCGACCGTCGCGGCCGCAAGAACGCGGCCGCGTTCACGCCTGGCGATCGTGTGCTGCTATTAACCGAAGGCATTCAACCATCAGCTGTGACAAACCACGGTGCCAATAAATTGCCACCGCGCTTTATTGGGCCTTTAAGATAGTCAAGGCCAGAGGCGACGCATACACGCTACAACTACCACCGACTATCCGACTCCACCCCACGTTTTACGTGGAGCGACTCAAGCCATACCGTCCGGCCGAGCTCCGGGTCATGAGGCGCCGCAGGATGCTCTGCCCCTCGTACATCCGAACAACGTCCCGGCGAAGCTGACGCCGGGCCGCTCGGGGTCCCGGCAGCAACCCGCTCGGCGCATGCCCGAATCGGTCCACCTCGAGCTGGCGAAGTCGCACACGCTGGTCAGGGAGCGAATGGAGCGCGGCCACCAGTCGCACCTCGAGAGCACGGTTCCGGTGGTCGATCACCTCCGCCGCCATGATCGCCTCGGCCATCGCAGCTCCGACTGGTCGGCCTACCTCGCCACCAGGTCCAGGAATGGCGTATCGCCGTGATGGCCCACCGCCGCTGATTGACGCAGCGGGCGAACGTCGCTGGTTCGTGGAGCGTCGTGTTGATCACGAAGATCCCGCGCGTGCACCTCGTCAAGGGGTACCAGCTGCGCGCCGGTACCGTGGGGTCGGTTACTCGGCTGATGCGGATACGTTGGAGCCACGTACGCAGCCCCTCCGTGATGTTCCGGGCCTCGTGGCTGAGTACGAAGCGACCCTGCCTCGCGATACGGCACCATGTACGTCGACTCGGGCGACTGCGCCACGCGACGATCGCGTTGCCAGTTCACGTACGACCGACCGTCTTGGCGGCGATCCTTCTCCGGCCACCACGAGGGGCACCGCCTTCGTGCTGACCCGTCTGCTGAACATGGTGCCACCCTTCGCGTGACATAGATTGTCGTGGCTCCGGAGTCCACGAGCGGGGACGAGCACGCGGCGCCGCCACCTGGCACCGCCCCTGGAGGCGGTCAGTTCGCCCGCCACGACTAATTGAATGAGAGAACTCCGAATGCGCACGCTTGTAGCGGCCGATGGTGCGGCGTGCCTCTTCGTCGAATGTCACGTCCGCGACCGTGTCCTCCCATTCCTTTGAGCGTCAAACGGTGAGTTGCGGTGTCGCCACAGACGCGGCACCCCTCACGCACGTCCACGAAGCAGTTGGTTTAGGCGTTCCACGCGATCGAATAGACGAGCTCACGCAAATCGCCAATCGCGTGATGCTGGCGCTGACTTTCTTCGCTCTCGAGCGAGAACACGAAACCGCGACGCAGCTGCTCCTGATTCCAACGATAGCCGTCGACCGTGATCAAGGTTGCTGGCACGAGCGCCAGCATAGCGCCGTCAGCAATTCTTTCATTTGCGTCCGCGTTCGCAGTCGCAGTGGTCACTGTCGCAGTGGCCGCCATCGTTGAAGGCGCAGGCGTCCGCCAGCGCGCTCTCCGTGCTGTTCGCAGTGTCCGGCATCACTGCAGCTTCCAACGTCGGCGCCGGCAGATTCGCCGACGCGCTCTACGTGCTTGGCGTGTTCATCGCTGGTGCTGTCCGATCGTCCGTCTTCGCCGCTGCTGCTTCCGTTGTGGCGGCTGCGCAGCCGCACACGCTATTCGGGTTGCTTGCGCCGCGCATCCGGTCCTCTCCAGTCAAGGTTGGCTCGCGCATCTCCAAGTGCAGGAGCTGAACTGTCGATCTCGTTGCTAACAAGCAATATCGTTTGTTCACACATCCGTGTGGCTTCGTAGATGGAAATGATGGTACTGTGCTACGTCGTACTAGTATAGTATAATCGCGCATGCGTGTTCCTCACAGGAGCCCCGCCCAGCGCACAGACTTGTCTCGCAGATCATTGCCCAGCACCGGGTCCTTGGCGAGCACGGACGGCTCCCACAACTTGCCCACAAGGATGTAGTCGCCGTTGACGTACGTGGAGATGCTCGGGTCTTGCACCGCGATCTTGGCCATGTATTCGCCCACGTACTGGGACGTGGCCGGCGCGCCGACCCACCAGCTGACGAGCCTTGAACACGGGCGTAGCGAAGAAGACGAACACATTGTTGTGGTTGCGGGAGAGTCCCGAGTTCGGTGTGTACCCCGGTGTGCACGCAATTAATTTGGGTCCGCTCGGATGCCGGCGTACGAACGCCTTTGTGAAGACGAGGTTGAGCAGCTTGCTTGTTCTGTAGGCTTCTAAGTTGTGGAATTTGTCCATGCTGCATGCCAGCTGGTCTACGTCGCTGGCGTTCGGTTGGGGCATGCCCGTTCTCTTAGTGGGATCGTCCGTGGCGGAGCTTATAATAAGGACGAGCTGCGTGCGCTCGCGGAGCAGCTCGACAAGGAAGAAGTGGCCGAGGTGGTTGACACCGAACGCGGTCTCGAAGCCGTCGATCGTGAGCTCTTCTTCACGACTTGCACACCAGCGTTGCACACAAGCGTGGAATAGCGCAAGTTGCGCGCCAGGAGCTTGTCGGCGAAGCAGCGCACAGACGCGAGGCTGCCGAGGTTGACGAGTCCTGCTTCCGCGAGAAGCAGGACGGGGCCGCCGCCGCCTTCACTTTCGCGAAAAAAACCCGAGATTCACAATTGAGGTAACTTCTGATTCTATAGATTCGGTACTTCTCCGAGAGGTTACCGGTATTCAACCGCTGCGCAAAATTGACGTCGATCTATGTACTGTACATCCGTCGGAACTCGCCTCCCAACACTCTGGTTCTGGTGCATCTTCGTGTTGCGTGTGTGATCGTGTTGGTTAAAGGCTGCAGAGGCGAGCAGGGAGCAAGCGAGCGAGCCTGTCGAAACCCGACTGACGACTGGCTGTGTAGATCTGGCCCCGCCTTCGTTCTCCTTCTTCCGCGAAGCCAGCACCCTAGAAAATCGAGTGGTGACGCCACCACTTACGGATCTCGTCAGTCCAAGACCACCTACTACAGGAGTAGCGACAATGTGGTGATATTGGTGCTGGCAAGGCAAGTGTGTTGCCCAGTCAGTACCACCCAGGAAGTGTATCGACTGTCGCCACGTTCCTCCTCCACTTGCTTTGCCTCTCAAAAGTACGGTACGGCTCGGTTGTCCAACCTCCGACTCTCTCCGTTTTTGTTTCAAGTCGGTTTGACCACGTCGCCCTACCCCTTCTTCGCATTTTGCCTGCATTTTTGACTGCGCTTCGATACTGAAACACATACAAAAAGCCTTCTAACGTCCGAGAAACTAACTCTCCACCGCAAGCTCCGGTCCACTCGGAGCTGTGTCGTCGTCGGCAGAAGGACCCCACGCCACACGTGCGCTGCTCCTGCTCGTGCACACTACCACCGCTTCTTCCTCCTCCCACCTTCCCCCTCGCTGCGAAATGAGCGGAGACAGCGAGCCGCCAGCCGCACTCCTTCGCCGTGCGTCGTCCGCGTCCACGCTCGGGTGGCCCGCAGACGTGGACCTGGACGCGTGGTACGCTGCCGAGCGTCGCGACGCCGACGACGCTGTGCGAAACGCACAGGACTTAAGCGTGTGGTCGCTCGAGACGAAGCGCGAGCACGTGTCGGTCTTTGCGCACTGCAAGAACAACGAGAAGCTCTCGTACTCGGTCCGTGCCGTCGCGAAAGTCGCCGGCTCGGTCGCTGGCGTCATGGAGTGTTTACGTGCGACCGAGAACGTACCGTTTCGCGGCTTCCAGAAGCTCCTGCACACCAAGACGTTTGCGGACGGTGAAGTGCTCCACGCGCACCACCGTCGGAACGCCACGAGCGAGTCGCTGAGTCTCAAGTGGATGACGTTCTGGGCGACGAAGACGCTGGGAAAAGGCAAAGAAGTGTGTGTGCGCGAGTACTGTACACTCTTACCGACACACCCGAGTGTGTTTGGACCCGTGGGCGTCTGCTGCTTTGCGTCGTACGACGGCGTTGGCGCACGGTACGCAATCCGCTCCAAGCCAGACGCGTACAGCTTGACTGTCGTCGAGCCAAGCGCGTTTGTTGTCCAGCAAACAGCGGAAGACGGGATCGTTTCCGTCACGTTGACGCTCGTGATGCGGAAAGCACGTGGGGATGGCGTCACTACCGGTATTAAACAGCTGGCATTCCGACTCGCCCTCGACCTCGCTGTCCTCCAACGAGCGATGCAACACACGCTCTTCCAGCCGGGTCAACTGGCCGCCAAGAAGCAGTGGGTCAGTGATGACGCGCGCACGAACTGCTCGCTCTGTGTCCAGTCGTTTGGGATGCTCAAGCGCCGGCACCACTGCCGCGTCTGCGGCGAAGTCGTCTGCTCCACGTGCACGGTCTTTAAGCACGTGAACAACAACAACGACACGCACGACGCGCTCGTGGCGAAAGTGCGTGTGTGCAAAGCGTGTCTCGCCAAGTCGTCCACGTCGATGACCGACTTGAGCGGAGTGATGGTCCCGTACCATCATTCCCACCACCCCACGAACACAAGCATCTGCAGCGTGAGTTCTGGCGTGTCATCGTCTGACGAGTCCCGCGGGTCAAACGACGACACAACAGCAGCTACGATTACACCGCTGGCACCGCAACCACCGGTACACCAGCCGCAATACCAGTACCCACCGCAATACCAGTATTCACCGCAGTACCAGTATCCGACTCCATCGACGTACTCGAAAGCGTCGACCGCGTCGTCGTCGTTCAGCGACTACGACGTGAACCCGGATGCGAATGGAAGCGCGTCACCGTCGGTCGAGAAGACGCAGCTGCTGCCTCCGAGTATGCACAAGACGCTCACGACTTGGAACAGCTCGTCTCCACCAGCAGCACCGTCAACAACGTCAGCACGGAGTGGGCCTCCGCCGACTGGGAGCACGCGGTCGCTGCGCTCTGGGTCCGAGCAGCACCAGCGACGCATCAACTACTTTAACGAGGACTTTGAAGAGATCTGCATGCTCGCAATGGAGACGCTCCAGTGTCCCATGGCAGGCATCCGGACCGACGACTTTGAGCTCGTGCGGTACTACGAAGGCAAAGCGCCACCAGGGCTCCCACGGTCGCTGCCGACGTTCCGCCGGATAGCGAGTCGCGGTAAGCCGTGTATTGTACTGGACGTGTCGTCGGACAAGCGCATCTCGGGCGAGAAGCGCTTTGCTGCGAAACTCCAGTTCTTTGTCGGGATTCCGCTCATGGCAGACGGGGAAGTGATTGGAGACTTGTGTGTCGCCGACCGGTTTGCGCGCGACACGATCGACTTTAAGCAAGTTGAAGTACTCAGCGTACTTGGCACGACGGTGACGCAGTACATGCAGTCGCACGACTACATGGAGGATCTCGCCATGTTCAAGTCCATGCGGCGCAACCAAGTGGCGGGGACAACCGACAGCGGCAGCTACGGGCGGCCTGGCGGAGCCGTGGTCGACGGCGCGAACGGCGTTCATGTGAAGGAAGTTGCGTTTTAGGTCGGCTGACCGGTTCCCAGCTTCCGTGACCATGTCGTGCTGAGGGAGCTCCGCATACCGGTATCTTGTACATACCGGTAGCAGCACATCACTGGGAATGGCGGACCATAATATCAGTATTGGCGTTTGAATACCGGTAAGTAAGATCACCAAGATGTATCATCGAGCTGTGACGCTGCCTCGCGCCGAGACAGCGCGAGATGGCGAACGAGTGCGTGGCTGGGTCAGTGACGGGCTGTCGTCCTGGCTCCTGGACGGCACGCGCGCGAACGTCGTGCAGCGCTTGGTAACGAGCGTCTCGCGCTCCTTCTCTGGCGTACCGAGCGCAGTGTCACCCCCACCCCCACCATCTCCTCCCACAACGCTTTCGCGCCACTCGTACGGCCACGACTCGCGGATGCGCCGGACTTGCTCGTCGATCGGCACTTTCGGCGCTTTCTGGAGCCTGCGCTGGGAGACGTGGGACGTGCGCGTGACCGACGTATTCCGCGCCATCCGCGACGAGTGCACGAGCGGCGTCGTCTGACGGCAGAGCGGACATATCAGTCAGCAACCTGTAGTAGACGAAGTAGTACAGTAGTACTCCCACTCGTGTCTACGCACCGCTGGCCGCACTGGCGAGTGCAGACCCGCTCGCTCAGCCTCTTTCCAGTGCTTCGAGACGAGTTGCGAGCCGAGTCGCACGTAATCACAGCTGCTGCTTCCACGCTCTCTCGTCACACTTGACGCGTCGTCTTCGCTGAGACGTGGCAATGCCGACCGGTGTATGCTCCGTCGCGTCTCGGAGCTGCAGCTCCCACTATCACCTGCAGTCACGGCTATCGTTCCGACACTCGGCGACCCTGTGGCGACGCTGATCTGGTGGCGGCTCATGGAGCGCTCGACCTGCTTGCGCTCTTTGCGCTTGCGCTTCTCGTCGCGCATGTAGTAGAGCGCGAGGTCCATGCAGAGCTCGTCCCCTGCGACGTGTGTGCTTCGGCCGCAGATCCCGCAGCAGTTGCCGCTAAGCCGCATGAGCTTCCGCGTGATAGGCACACGCAAGTGCGGGTAGAGCAGCGCTTGGTTCACGCGCGTCTCGCGCCAGGCTTCACGGCTCGCAGCGATCGCACGGAGACGCTGGAGCGCACGCTGGCCGTGCTTCTTGGCGTCTTTGCCTCCAAAGTGCACCATGAAGAGCTTCTTCTGTAGCGTAGAGCGAGTGAGAGAGAGGGAGTGAGAGCATAGAGTGATAAGGGCGTACGTACCGTGAGCACGAGGCAGTCGACGTCCGTCAAGGTGCGGATGTCTGTAGGGCACTGCAAGACCTTCTTCTCGGCGGCGAGGTACTCGCCCGCGACGTCAAACTTGCCGAGAAACGTGAGCTCGACTGTGATCGAGTGCTGTACGCCACGGTTCTCGCCCATGCTGACGACCATCGCGTGCGATCCCCAAGAGAGAGCGTGGGAGACAAGACGACTGACTCAATGTGGCTGTCGCAGTCTTGAACGAACGCCATCAACGCACCTCATCTCGGAGCTCTCGTTCAGCATGAGCTTGACGGACTCTTGCGCTTCGCCCCGGAGGATCATGAAGAACGAGTCCGCGTCGGCGCCCTTGTGGCAAATGTATTGCTGTCGTAGCCACCGCCACCGACGCGGACGTCCGTGCCGTCAGCGGTACCCAAGGCGTCAAAGGCTACATCGGCTCAATGGTAAACCACGTACCCCAGCTGGAATAGTGAGTAGCTTCATGGAGTTCACGAGGTGCATCAGCTCTGATCGGGTCCCGCACACATACCGGTACACACACACAGCCAGACAGCCAGTCCAAGGCAATCGTGAGCGCGAGAAGCCGACAGGAGCAGCAGTAGGAAGCAGCCAGCCAGCCAGTCGGATGAGAAGCGGGAGGAGGGCACTGACGCATCTTGGACCACTTGCGGAAGAGGAGCGCGTGCTGTAAGAACGCCATGTGGTCCGTGATCGTGCCTTCGATCGTCTGCGACCGCGTCATGCGCAAGTACGACGCGGCTGTGAGCACAATGAAGTTGGCGATCTGCGCCTGCGGGTCCACGATCACGGTCGCCGACCGCTTCGAGTCCGGTTCGATGAGACAGAGCTCGCCGAACGTCGCGCCGGGTGTGAGCGACACGACTTTCGTGCCGTAGTTGACGGGCGCCAGGTCGGTGGACTGATCGAATCGAACCGAGAGGCACTCGTAGTGATGAGCATAAGCGCTCTCGTAGTTCAAGGAAGCGCTTCAGGTGGACGCACCAGCCGTCTGGAGCTGCTCGCGGGATCCATTGATGCGCGCAAGAGTCGCTGGTACTTCTTCTGGTCGTCTGGGCTGCGCACGTACACGGACACGAGCCCACTCACGAGAATCTTGCGACGCAAGCACACGAGCAATGAGAGGGGCGAGTGAGACGGACAACGAACTGCCTTCGCGTCCAGTCAGCACATGTAGAGAGAGAGTGGAGGACGTACGAAGCACGTGTTGCCCTTCTCGCCCTGGTTTACGACAACTTCGCCGCCTTTGAGGTGCCGGAACTCCATCTCCTTGCACAGTTTCTTGGCCGAGATCTCGGACATGGTCGTGAACAAAGAGCTGAGCTTCTCCTGGTTCATGAGCCACGTGTAGAGGAGCTTGACGTGTGCACAAGGCGGTCAAGGACGCTAACTAAGCAGCGTCTCGAACAAATCCAACAACAGCAGCAGCAAGAGGAGGATATCGTTCTCCGTCCGATCTTCGGGCAGTTTCCGCAGCGTCCTGAGCGCCGTTGTGTCAGTATGCGTCACCAGTCAGTTCCCTCCCATGCATTCGTCACCACGTTCAAGGCAAGCGACAGTGAGAGCGAGGCGCCGTACTTGATGATAAGCTGTACGCGCTCACTGATCTCCATGAGCAGCGGGTTCGGGAGCACGTCCTTCTTGATGAGATTCCAGCGCTTCGATTTCGGACGGTGCAGTGTCCGGTCCGGTTCAAACGGCTCGTACGCGCCTGGGGCCATTGCTGCTCGCTGGTGGTCTTCTGGTGCGTTCCCACTGTTGTTTCCTGGTGTGGTGCTGCCAGTAAGTCCGGTCGTCGAGGCGTTGTTGCTCGCTGCACCAGCACTGAGTGAGGCGCTGGTGGCCCCTCCCACTGGAACTACTCCACGCGCAGCAGCACGCGGGTGTTTCGAGAGCATACCACGTGCGACATCCTTGGACTCACGCCGAGGCGCAGCCTTTGGGGACGCGCTGTGTGCGGGTGGTGGCGGACTTCCGTCTTCGATGCTAATGTTCGTGAGCGCAGAGAGCGGCGCTGCCATGGCGCTCATGCCCGGCAGCTGCGAGATCTCCAGGACGTTGGCCATCTTCTGTCGAGTCGGTCGCTCGAGGTCCGAGTCGAATGGGAGGGACAAATTCGTTGATACCGGTATGTGAACCTAAATATAAACTGGGTATGGCTTCAGTTGGACTGGATATGGCTACAATGCTGACTCAGGAATGCTGACTCAGTATTGACTTTAATGCCCGACATTGCACCAATCAGATTGGCGGATGACGACGTTCCTGCACAACTGATGCTCGCACCCACTCACTGGCTGTACACGCGAAGGCGGGACTCGGATCGACAACAGCTACCACTCTCCCTTTGTTTCCACATTCACGAAAGTAGTTCGTCGCTCAGCAGCTCGTCTATCGCCGTCCACCACTGTGTCGTTCAAGCTCAGCCACTGCACGATCTCAAACTGTACGCTCTGGGTGGCTCGGCCCACAGCGCTCTGTGGCGCTTGTCCAGGCCCTTTTCCTTCAGAAACGTCAGCTTGTCAGAGTATTCAGCTTCTGCTGCGTTCATCATCGCGAGATACGGCATCGCTCTTCCCGGTTCTGGAACAACCGCTGGAGCACGTCAAGCGAGTTCGCGGGGACCATCCCTTGCGTCAAACAGCCCTCGCTCCAGCTCTGATAGAAAACAAGTGGGTTGATGCTCGGAGAGAGGAGGATCGGTCGTCATCCAACAAGTACCCATAGCAGGAGCTCCCAAGTTCTCCCTCTCTTTTGTATTGAAAACGGATCAGTGGCGACAGCCACCCACCCCTACGTCTACTTCTTCGTCTTCTTGCCTGCGGCCTTCGCCTTTGCGAGCTTGTACGACTCGAGACGCGACGACGAGAGCCCCGTGGCTTTGAGCGCCGCACTCTTCTGTTTGGCCGCTGCGTCCGCCGGACTCTTCTTCTTGCTGCGGCGTTGCTTCTTCTTCGTCGCATTCTCGCTCGTATGCGCGTCCGCGTCGTCACCACCAACTGCCTCGGTCGTCGGCTTCAGTTTCTTCTGCTTCTTCTCGCCTCCTGCGTCCGCCACGTCCCCATCCAGGTCCGCAGCGACAGCGTCAGTAGCCTTGGCCTTCTTCGTGCGCTTGCGCTTCTTCCCACTGCCGCTCGCTGCTGCCGCTTCGCTGTGGTCCGCGTCCACTGCTGTGGCTGCTGCCAGCGCTTTTAACCGGCGCTTCTCGGCCCGTGCTTCCCGCGCTTCAGCAAGCGACTTCTTGAACTGCTTCACACGCTTACGGTCCACACGCGGCTCTTCATCGACGTACGGCGCCATCTTCTTGAGCGACACGAGCGCTCGGAGCTCCTTGTCGTCCGCGTCCATGATCTCGTCGACCGTCAGCCCAAAGTCGTTCTTTGCGACACTATGGTACTTGAAGCGGCACTTGAGGTCGCCAATGAGGTCTTCATAGTCGAGACTGTAGAGCTCGTCAAGGTACCGCTGCTTCGCACGCGCGAGCTCCGCTGGCGTCATCGTCTTGGCTGTTGTGTCGCTCACTGTACCGTCCTCCTCGCTGCCGCTCTCGCTCCCGTCATCCAACACTGCCGTTCGCTCAATGATGTTTGACGCTAGTAGCTCTTCGACCTCCTCGTCTTCGTCTTCGACAGCTTCGAGCTCCTCGTCGTCGTCGTCGTCTGGGTCGACTGGCAAGCCTGCGAAGAGCGCTTCGTCCTCTTCGTCGTCCCACACGGGCTTCTCGAGCCCTGCTGCGTCGTCCGCCCCGTCGTTGTAGTACTCTTCGTCAAACACTTCTTGCATGCGTCGGTCGTACTCGTCTGGGTCGAACGCGCCTTCCAAGTCGCTCGCTTGGAGCTTGAGCGTGAGCGCTGCTGCCCCCACCTCAGTCCCGAGCTCTTTGCCCATGAGCCGTGCGACCTTTGCGAGCTTACTCTCGAGCTCCGCTTGCTTGAGGTTCTTGAGCCGACGCAGCTCTTCCTCCTTCTTGAGCCGCTCGAGCGCCTTCCGCTCCTTGCGCTCGGCACGCTTCCGCTTGCGTGCGTCGTCTTCCCGCCGCATGGAGTCTTCAATCTGCCGCGCGTACGTGTGGATCACGCCGCTGCCTTCTTCTTCGAACCGGAAGTTATACTGGTGCTCGAACGCCTCGGCCTTCTCGAGCTCGTCTGCCGAGTCGTCGTCCTCGTCCGCTTTGTTGTTTACAATGTCGTCGTAGTGGGGGATCGCCTCTCGTTTGTCCTTCCAGCCCTCGCTGCTCAAGTAGTGCTCTAGGAACGCGTCTGGGTCCAGGTCGCCACGCTGCTTCAGTGCAGTCCCGTACTTGCTCGTGAATGCTGCGTACTCGTCGTCTTCAGCCTTCCGCTCGCCGTCGCTCTTCTTGCGGATCGTAAACAGCCCACCGTCCAGCTCATCCTCATCCTCGTCATGTGCGCTCGTCGCCTCATCGTTGTTGTCGTCGTTGTCTGAGCCAGTGGCACGCTTGAGCGTCATCAGGAAGTCCTGCTTGAGCTTCGCTTGCTCTTCGCCGTACGTCAGGACGTGGCGCTCACTGTCAGCGTTGGCCTTCTCATCGTCGCTGTCGACGTCTCCTGCAATCACTTGCTGGCGCACAAGGTCCTTGTAATACAACGGCGCGTCCTTCTTCTTCGTCTTTGTCTTCTTCTCAGCTGTCGGCTCGTCGTTGTCGCTACTGTCACTCGCCTCCGGCTTGAAGAACGCGATGGACGGGTCGTAGATCGTCGGGTCCTTCTTCCGAATGAGCTGCAGTGTCTTGCGAATGTCGGCATCCAACGCACGTGTGAGCTGCTCGCCGTCTTCGTCCTCAGTCTCTGATTCCGACTCGGACTCGCTGCCATCGCTGCCGTAGAGACGGCGCTGCTTCTCGAGGCGGCTCAGCTCCTCTTTGCGTTTCTGCTCCTGGAACTTGCTCGCGAACTTTTCGTTCACACGGAGCTGCATGTCTTCCCCGTCGTCTACGAGCTCTGCTTTGCTGCCTTTTGGCACGAAGAACGCGTCAAGCACCGCCGGCTTGGAGGACACAGTGGCTGCGTCATCCATTGTGGTGGCAGCAACACTGTCCTTCTTACCACCGCGTTTCTTGGCCATCTGCTAGTGCTATTAAGGAGGGCGGTAGTGTGTGTGAGGTGGCTGTGGCGCTTGCTGTGTGGAGCTAGCTGATCCACCGAGCGAGCGTATGTGACGGAGCTTGTCGTCGCTGGTGGTGGCGAAGAGGTGAATGGATGGCTCGGTTGCAATTGACGTGGTGATCTCAATTTAGAAGACGCCGAAATAACGGAAATCGCCATCCAGTTTTTGACTGAACAAAGTACGAATTCGTACTTTGGGTTATAGTGAAGGTACTATCAAATAAATGCAATTTCACTGTGCTCAAAACTCTGCAACGTCGAAGCTGGCTTGGATGCTGTGGCATCCCAGCAGCCAGCCATTTCGCTCAGTCTTTCGGTGCAAGCCAAGCGCTCATGAATGGCTTCTCACGTTGCGCATTTCATTCGTCGTCCAGCTCGTCGTCGTTCGTCTGTCCTCTTCCGACTTTCCTGAGCTTTGCTTCTCACGAGCTTACTCTTTTGCATCGCATTCGCTTCTTTGGGTGGACCACACGTGAAAGCAAAAAAATGACTGGCTGCAAATCTTCCCCGTCTCTAAAGCGAGGTTCGTGCCCGCTATTTTTCTTGCTCGCTTGTTCTGACAGCTCGCAACAGCCTGCTCGTTCGGGTTGGTGGGATTCCTCCTTGCGCTTTGCTGTTGTCGCAGTACGCAGTCATGCAGATGTGCCCTCAGTCTTAGAGTCTGAGTACAGCGTTCAGCAGACCCTTCTGTGACTTGGCTGGTTGCTCGTGCTGGAGTTCGCACTGCGAGTTTGCACTTCCTCCCACGTATCTCTCCGAATTTAAATCGTATCTATCCGAATTTCAAATCGTATTTAGGAAGGTCAATCGTTCTTTTCCGTTTGACGGCGCTACCGCCATGCACTCACTCACTCGCAGCGCTCGCGGCCAACACCAGCACCTGTGAGTGACGCAGCGAAGGCGTCGTCCACGAGCGTTCCGCCGCGTCTCACTCGCTCGTTCGCCCGCCTTCACCCGCGTCCACTCCTCTACCGCTCGCTCTCGGCCTTCTATTGGTCGAATTGGTCCGTCGGTCGGTTGCTCCTCCTCCGTCCGTCCGTCCGTCAGTTGGTTGGTCGCCAGCGCCAGCAGTAGCGCGTACCTGTCTGTGCTGTTGCCGGCTGCTCGCATTGTGCTCGTGTGGCACGACAATCGTCCGCGCGTGCGAGCGAAGCACGCCGCTGTCGCTACGCAATGATCGACACAAAAGAGAACGAGGAGCGCGGACGGATGATCTGTCAGACACTGGCGTTCGTAGTCGAGTCACTCGTTGAGCCGAGCGAGTTTGCGACTGCGCCGTACCAGCAGCCGTCCAAGTTCGAAGCGTTCCGTGCGCCTGGGATATCGATCCGCGACTACCTCATGCGCATCCACAAGTACGCGTCGTGCAGCCCCGAGTGCTTTGTGCTCGCGCTCGTGTACATTGACCGGCTCCAGCGCATGCAGGGCTTTGTGCTCACGGAGCTGAATGTCCACCGCGTCGTGATCACGAGCGTCGTGCTCGCAGCCAAGTTCTTTGACGACCACTACTTTAACAACGCGTATTATGCGAAAGTCGGCGGCGTCCTGTGCAAAGAGATGAACGAGCTCGAGATCGAGTACCTGTTGCTGATCAACTTTAGCCTGCACGTGCCCACGGACACGTACGCGCGCTTCTACAACGACCTCTCGCACCACTACACGTTCACGAGTGCGGTGCGCAGTCCGTACATGCAGCAGCCGTCGCCGTACTACCAGCTGCGCCACTACGTGGCCGACGACCCGGAGAACGACGGCCAGCTCATGTACTTTACCGACTACATCCCGCGTGTGCCAGAGACGTTACAGCCACCGCCCATGCGCACCAGCGGCTACCACCACAGTCGGAGCCACCCACAGTACCAGCAGCACCAGCAGGTCGGAGCGCAAGCCCAAGCCCAAGCACAAGCGCCAGTGCAGCTACTACAGCAGCAACATCCACTCTTTCAGCAGCAGGCCGGCTACTACCAGCAGCCGCAGCCGCAGCCGTCGCAGCAACCCCCGCCACGTCATCGCCACCACGCCCACCACCAGCCCCATCACCAGCACCGTACAATAGAAGAGCCGAGGGGAGCGTACGCCGTTGCAGCTGCCACGTCAGTCGGAGCGCCGTCGGCTTCCTCCTCCTCATCTGTGCCGCTGAAAGCGCCCACGTCGTCGTCGCCCACGCCCCTGAGCTCAACCTCGACGGTCCGGATCACCACGACGACTGCGCGTGCGTCGGGACAGAAGCGGCGAAGCGCTGTGGCGCTCGGAGTGAACGCATGAAGGCCGTGGAGAGCGTTTGATAGGTGCGCGTTAGTCTCAATAGTCGGTCGGGCTCGCTTGGAGACAGAGAGAGAGAGAGAAGCAACCACACACATACACAGCCAAGCCAAGCCAAGCCAAGCCAAGCGAACTGCAACAATACCAAGCCGAACAGCGAGCTGCCAGTCAACTGTCGTCCTCCTTGTTGTTGTAGTCACTGCTTCTCTAAGCGCTTCTAGCGCCAGTCCCAGTCCTGTCCGGTCGCCGCTCTTACTTGCGCTTCCAGAACGTGCCGTCCGACACGCCGTACTGGAACTTGCGCGCGTGTTCGCGGATCATGAACGGGTAGTCCTGGCGCTTGACGAGCTCAAAGTGGTCGCTCAGGTGCTTCTCAACGACGCTGAAGCTGTCAACAGGCGCGCCAAGCGCGTCCACAGTCGCGCCGATCCACTGCTCCTTCGCAGTGTACTCTTCGAGCCACGAGTACGGACTCACGAGTGCAAAGATGCCGTCTTTTGCCACAAAACGCTCGATCTCGACGAGGAACTTGGCCGGTTCCGGCAGTCGGCACAGCAAGTTGGACGCAAAGACAACGTCAAACGTGCCGAGCGACGGCAACAGGTTGCACGCATCGCCCTGCAGGAACGACGTGCGTTCTGGGTGAACGCCCGCTGGCAGACGGGCCGTGCGCTTTTCGTGAATGTCGCCCTGGATGTGCGCGTCGTACTCGAGCTCCCCGAGCTCCTTCATCTTGGTCGCTGTGGACGCAAAATGGTGCGAAAAGTCGATCCCGATCACCTAAAGAAGGCAAACGGTCGTGTGAGCACACTTGGCACGCAAGTACACATAGTGAAACATGCCCTGTACCTCGTCAAAGTGCTTGCTCAGCTCGAACGTCGCGCGGCCAACAGCGCAGCCAATGTCGAGAGCGCGGCGACGCTGCGTCGCAGGCACAAGTGCTGCGCTCTGCTCGACAGTGCGCGGCAGAAAGGCGAGTGCGTCCTGCGGCGCGAAGCTGTAGGGTACCACGCTCGCGGGGTCGCCTGCACGGACAATATCGCGATAGCAACGCAGCGTGAGCATTGGGAGCTTTCTGCACACGCCACACATGCTCAGGAGAGACGAGAGCTACCAAAGTGGAACTGGAGGTACTCGTGCACAGCGCGCTCGGACTCGTAGACGACAGAGCCGCTAGCAGTGGTGCTGCGCACGGTGGCGGCGGCGGCTTTCTGGACCGCACTGGCGCGCATGGTTCGACAGGAGATGGCGAGACGGGTAGGTTGGGTTCGTCGCTCTTGACAGCTTTTTGCGTTGTGGCTCAAAGTTGGTCAGCTCAACGATCTGAGAGTGAAATAAACGAGATGGAT
Organism: Globisporangium uncinulatum; assembly: GCA_023333755.1. Lineage (NCBI taxonomy): Eukaryota > Oomycota > Peronosporomycetes > Pythiales > Pythiaceae > Globisporangium > Globisporangium uncinulatum. The sequence continues at coordinate 27,936 of JAASFJ010000279.1, forward strand.
CATTTATTGTGATCACCAAGAATTTTGTCCGATGGAAAACTGCGCCTAAAAATGCTCAAGCTGTCTGTAAGACACGATCAAGAATGCTAAACATGGCGAATTAAGGGAGAAGGAAATGCTAAAAGTTGCCATAATATTAAAAAGGCTGGTTGAAATTGGCTGCAACAGTCTCGTTCGCTTGTCAGTTCGCTTAAGATTGGAGGTGTTTGAACGCCTCTGTACTCGAGTCGAGAGAGGATGTAGTGTCTTGCACTCGTATTGTAGTTCAAGTGGCTTTATTCGTGCAGCGAACAGAGCTTTAGGTATGCAAGTGTTTGTATGATACAATAGTTTTGCGTGGTGTCGATTTCCTGAAGGTGGGTGTTGAATGCCCACTTGGAAGTGGGCATTCGACGTTTGTTTTACAATTAGCACATGACTTCAGCTAATTTCTAGGTATTAGACTGTTTTATACTAAATCTGCACTGCTTCTATCACAATAATTAATGAGAAAAAAAGTGATGACGGGATTAGTCACTACCGGTATTCCGGTGACCGGAATACCGGGGAATCCGGTGTCAATCTGTAAACGCGCCCTTTTTTGAAAGTGCATGCATGTACAGTCAACTCTCCTAGCAGTGCGGTCGCTATATAAAAATACCCTTTGCAAAACGATCTTTTTTTCACAGATCAATTAATCTGGATCAAACAGCAAAATGATGGCACTGCCAGACCACTGGTATCTCTTGCTCGCCACCCACTTTACTTCCATGTCAGCAATGCCGAATACTACGGCGAGGGCACGCACGCTCAAATGCGGCACAAAAGTCTGCTCATCTCATTCGCTACGGCGCCAACCATGGTTTGTTGAGGGAGAAAGTGTGCTCAGTGGGATGAAAAAGCTTGTCCTGCTATGACGGCCGTTGACTACATTGCTCCACTTGTTGCTCTAGCTACTTTAGCGATCCGCTCGTGGCAGAGTGTCACATACGATGAAAGCATGGCGCGCAGTGACTAGGAGCGACGAACTCAGGAAAACTATGCCGTCTCGCGAAGGACATCCACCACGTCGATGTGCTCACGGCAAATACAGTATTACTGTATTGCTGGGGAAAACGGGGGAACTGTATTGTGTAAGTAGCGATACTATGGTAAAGTGTTCTCGACACACAGTCATTCGAGGTGAAG